>CAKNWT010312396.1:0-25536 GCA_932066315.1 Andricus coriarius | reverse complement strand
AATATTTTTTTAAACGTTTCAAGATAATAAGAAAATTGTCTTCAGATTCCTGAGAATATTAAAAATGAGACTTTATGAAAAAAAAAATTTGAATGGAACATTTAAAAATATTTAAGCCGTCCTTATAAATGGACGGTCAATATTTGAATTACGGATATGACCAGTGCTTTTTTTACTCCCTCTGTTTCACTCTCCATCCTCTGTCTTGTTCAGGCGGTCATCACATAGTGAAGGTTAGGGTTATCCACATGCGGTAAAGTGTGTACATAGGTACGTACGCGACGTGCGTGTTTAGCTAAATATCTCCATAGTATTTACACGTGCGAGCCTGAACCGAGATAGCTGATGATTAATGGTCCTTCTTCTCGGTTTATTAACGACCCGCCCCCTTGTCGTCTACATAATTTCATCCCTTGCCGAAGGTCTTCCATTTTCGGAAATTCATGAATAATTGAGAAGTGGGAGTATTATTCTAATCGAGGGAAGATGTGTGGAAAAATATTTGTCAGCTTTCGTGAGACGCTTCGCTAAATTGAAGAAAGGAAAGATATAAGGTGCTAAGTTTAATTTTTGACGAAATTGAGTTTTTATTAAAACTCTTACTTTTCCACTTTTTACACCTATTTCACTAAAAAAACTGAGGTTTTGAAATATTTTAACATCAAACTTAACACTTAAATGTATTCGAATTCATTTAAGACCGAAATGATTCTGGTTTCTTATGAATAATTTTATGCACCGAAATCAGAGCATGAAAAGCGTTCACAAATTAATCAAAATTAGATTTCCAAAGTACTTTCTTTCCAGCTCCTTAGAGTAATTACATAACAAAAATCGGAAAAAGAGGCAGAAAAAGTAAAGAGTCAACCAAAACCAACCTCTCACATATTATTTATAGAAAAACTACAGGTATAAGAAATAGTTTTTTGCTAATTAAATAAACCTCCTCGATATTTTTAACTGGTCCTCTTATTAAATCAATTCCATTTTTTAAGTTTCTCTCAATTTAGCCGAAATTCATAATTGTTAAAAAAATATAAATATTAAAAATTAAAAATGCTGGAAAGTTAACTCCCTGCGTATAAATTGACGCAATAGAATCTAATATTTTTTCCACAATCCTCACAACATTAATTAAGTAATATATTTCAAAAATTTTAATTTTTAAAACTCAATCATATATTGTTAGAAATCATAATCACAGTCTCAAATAAAGTCTCAAATAGTCCACTGGTGAAATAACTTAAAGTATTAGTAAGTCTCCGGAGAAGGTCAGTAAAATAAAAAACGAATCTTGAACTTTAAAAAGGCAAAGTTTCGAGCCATGCGTGGTTCCTTTTCAAGCCTGTTGAAAAAATTTTATTATAAGAAATATTATCAAAAATAAATAACAAATACACATTTGAGTAAAAGCGTTATAAAATACCTAAAAGTCTTAGGCAATTTCATAAAAACATAAACATTTAAAGTAAAACAAGCGCAGTCAACAATATTTGGTGATAGTCAAAAAGTCTAGATTATAGAAAAAGTAAATAGTTTAGTAATAAATAACAGGGAGTAATATGTATATAACATGAATTTACCTGAGAAAGGTATGTGGGATTAACCAACTCATCAACAATGCCTCTCATTATACATTTTTTTAAATATATAGCGACAAAATTAGTAGCTTCAAATGTTTGATTTTAATGTTATTGTACAACATTAGAATATCTGTTGAGGTGAGAAAAAATAAAAGGAGTTAGAAAAATATTGTTTTTAAAATGATGAAAAAAGTTTGTGTGTCAAGGTGAGGTTCATAAAAATAACAGTATGAGTAAAAGAAAATATGAAACATTACCGAAATTTTTGTGCGGAGACGTTGCTATGAATGGCGATAATCCCACGTTTAGTTAAAAATGAAAGGAATTTATATTTTGTTTAAGATTTAACGAGTCATATAGAGAGTTCCGAAAACAACAGAAAAATGTCACTTTTAGTCGCCATGTTTGTTCAGAAAGTCATCAATAATTATTGTGACTGTATGTACTCTTAAAGACATCAAGAATTGACATTTTTTGAAAAGAGAAAGGATGAAAGAAAAAGCTAAAACTTTTAAATAATGACAAATAATTGAAAATTTAGTAACATGATGAGAATTAAAAATTGCATAAAGAACTGTAAAAGTTTGAAGTTTTTAAATCTGAGATTAACCGACTTTTTTCCTTTTCAACGAAATAATATTCAATCGTTAAGCGTTTATTAAGATTTTTCTCAACAGCTAAGATTTTAGGATATTTGAAATCAAAATCATGTCCAGTTTTAATTCTGCGTCTTTCAATAGCAGTGATATTATCTATTGGTTTCGGCGTGTGTGTTCTTTAATTCTATAGTGTAAAGGTTTACTTGTATGTCCAACATAACAACAATCACAATTTGAGCAATCAAATTGTAAACTACATTTCTTTTTTGAAAAATGTCTAATCTTTCTTCAGAAGACGGAAAAAGATTCGAGTTTGATTTTATTGGTATGAATATAACTTTTATGTTATTATGACGTAAAATGGTGGCAAGTTTGTCAGTTATTCCAGAGATATATGCAGCTACAGTGAAATTTTTTCAATTTTTAGTTTCATTTTTCCCCAATTGATTGTAAATATTGTTGATTCTAATTTTGATTAGTCTATTAATGAGACTAATAGGGTAACCATTTTGAATTAAAAGTTTTTTGAGATTCATTATTAGTTCTGGTGACAGATACGTGAACAATTAAGTGTGCAGCTTATTTCTTTTTCAAAAGTGAATTTAAGATTTGAATCAAATAAATTAAAAACTTCACGTAGTTTTCATTCTGAAATTATCATGAAAATATCGCCAACGTATCTTTTATATCATGGTATTTCAAAATTTAAGGTTGAAATGCAGTCAATTGCTAGTGTATTTATGACAATGTCCGCTATCATAGGAGAAAGCGGAGATCCCACGGCCACTCATTCCGTTTGTTTATAATTTTTATTGTTAAATTTGAAATATATGGATCTTAAATAAAAGTCTATTGCATTTAAGAATTCGTCCCATTTGATTTTGATAGTTTGTAGAGCTAGGTTAATTGGAATAGAAGGAAATAAGTTTACCACATCTAAAGAAACAAGAAAATGTTGTTTGGAAATTTTAAAGGTTTTTATGTCATTGAAGAACTGCCAGCTATCTTTAACGTTATAGTTATATTTTGCTGTTAAAACTTTAAGAATGTTAGCAGGATATTTAGCTAATTTGGAGGTTGGACTATTAATAGTAGAAATAATTATTCTAAGAGGGTTACCGGTTTTGTGAATTTTTGGCAGTCTATATGCTTTCGTTTTTTATTTTATTTTATTTTTTTTACCAAGCTTCTCCGGATACTTTCTAATACAATGACTACAGGTCAAAACTGAAGAAAGAGATTAATGAACTTAAAGATGGAAAAATTTAAAAACATCTTGTCTGTAGGCAAATCAGAATAAAAATTAAACAAATATATATTTTGAAGAATTTTTAAAGAAAACTTCATGTTATATTTTTTATATATTTATATAAGCTTTTGCGATACTGTGGTAGAATAGCTTTAAAATGAGCAAAAGAACATTACAAAATATTTATTGTATCGGATATTACCTAAGATTTTAAAAATAGACAAATTGGCTTTATCTTGGGTTCATTTTATACAGATTTTTCAGAGCATTCAACCCTTTAAAGATAACAGTTGTTTGCTCTGTCATAATTAAAATTAAGAGAAATTAATCAATCATCAAAAAAGAGGTGAACTCAATTTCTTCAGGTTCCAATTCAGGACAATACATCCCGCATTTGCATGTCACCTGAACAAATAAAAAAAAAGAATGACTAGTTCCTTTTTTATTGATTGCGATAATTGAACAAAATACATAGACTTAAAGGGATAATTTTATTATTATTATTACATTATCAGGAATTAACAAGCATAGTAACCTATAAAATAACACTTCTAACTTTCCACTAACAATTGTTATTCTTTAATTTAAAAAAAAAAACAGGACGTAATTTCGAGCTACTACTTAGCTTTTTTGAATCGCGAAAAGAATGGACAAAAAGGAGTAATCACTTTAAAAAATAATATATAGAACATCATTTTGAGCCAACAAAACGAAATTGCGAACTTTGTCATTTACATCCTTTTGTCCAACAACCCCTCGATATCAAGTTTAAATCAAAACAAGTTATTAATTCCAAAGAAATTTCGTACTTGAACTATACAATTATTAAATTTAATTACAATATATGATTCATTATAATTTAAAGCTTTAAAAATCTTCACTTTAAGTTCTAAGTCGAAAAGCATGCAATGTAATAAAAACTGTTCACCTCAATGATCCAAAATATTTTTTTACAGTAATTTTTTTAGAATAGAATGAACATGTATTATAAAATTTCTTAGATCATATTAGATATCTCGGATAAAAATATAATTAATTGATGATATATAATCACTTACCCTATCAAATTATATTAAAAAATTTATTTACAAGCTGAAAGATTTAGAAAATTATTTTTAATTGAATTATTAAAGATTATTGAAAATTATTTCCGTTGTGAACTAAAAGATTAAAAAGTTAAGAAATTGACATAAACGTTTTCAAATTTGGAAGATATAACTAAAAACTATACCTGAAACTTATTTTTAAAAAACTTCCAATTTGAAATGAATCTACTAGCGTGAAATTTGATAAAATATAAAAATATAATAGTATTTGAACATTACAATTCAAAATTCACCATGCTAAAAAATCTTTTTTGATTGAAAGTTACCCGAAACTCATGGAACTTGGTATTGATTTTATCCAATTCATCGAGCCTCTTAATCATCTCGGTTACCCAGATTTTCTAGCATCTATAGCTATTCATTTATCAAAACTTCTTTTTTGCATTACACTTTCTATATTAAAAACATTCCAACTGGATTGCTCTTCATATCAAATTAAATCACAGAATTGTTAGGACGCTGTCAATAAATTATAAGTACTAAAACTATTTTTAACTGTAGTGTAATGAAAATTGAAGTTATTGCTAGAAAATTAAAACTTGTTACCTTTCAATTATAAATTTGTGAATTTAACTAAATTATCACAAACTTTACTACATCAGTAACTTTTCAGTAACTTACTTACTTGCATCGCACACCGAATTTTTGAATCTTGGATTTTAGATTTCGTTTGCTGCTTGACTACCCCGATATCCGAGTTTGAATATGATGAATATTGAATGGGTCGTCACAGTTTAATTAACTTAGAGTACCCACTGGTACCAATATTTAGGGAGCTACGAAGTAAACAGCTTTTAAATTTAAGTCTCAGCGAGCTTCTCGTCACATTATCGATTCATGTACTACCGCGCCATAAGGCAGGATATAAATAAACGGTAACACAATCCGATAATAGTTATACACGTGGTCAATTAAGATGACCGTTATAAGAACCAATTAAACCTGAGTGCCCGACTGCGAAGGTTCAGATTACGTATTTACGAGCCGAAATTATGCCTTTTTGAAATCCTCTCTCCTGTCACCAGATATTCGAATTATTGCAACTAGAAAACAAGTTCACATTCTCTTTTTACTAGTTTTCTCACGAAAACCTTTTCCCCCATTTGTATAAGAATTTAATACAATACTAACTAATACTTCATTACATAAAATAATGGAGCGCTGAAATGCAATAGTATAGCCTACTTGAATTTTTATAAGTCACTTGCTTCTCATCAGTTCTTCATGCAGTTATGTGCAAAACAAATGAAAAACAAGTGACTTCGGAAAATACAAGTAGGCTTTTATTGCACCCACCACTCAATTATTACTTAATTAATTATGTATAATAATCTACCATTCGTTCATTCTGTCCACAGAGAAGCTCCTATGTTGCCCGTTCACTTTTCGCGTCTTTTTTTCCTCGCGGCTTTTTCTATCATGTTTATTACTATACACGATTTTGACATCTGATAAAATTTTCTTTAACATAAAGCTGTTGTCCTTAAATGGAAATGATTTATCGTTGATTTGCAAGTTAATAATTTTGCACTTTAGATAAAAATATGATTGAATTTGAAAATTTTTGGTGCACAATTGAAAGGGAGAAAACTAAACGGTGCCAAGTCCAATCAACCTAGATTTGCAGCAGAAGCAGAAAATCTTTCTATAGGAAGAATTTACAACCGATTCATTAAATTATTTTTTTTGTGTTCAGGTGGATGAATTGGTTTAATAAAAATTGTGTACAAAAATAGTTGGCACTACATACGCATGTAATAATCTAATGGAAAAGTCGGTGGACTTCGCAACGTTTAGCTTTCCCTGATATTGTAAATGAAAACTGTAAAAAATATCTTTTTCTTTTGATGATGATCTCTCCAATTGTTAAATACTTGTCAAAATCATGTAATGACTGTAGAATTGTTTAAAAATAAAATATTATAGTGTAAATCATTCATATAGTTTAAATTTTTTGAAAATTAAAAATATTTGAATATATTTAAATACTAAATTTAAGGGTAAAAAATTTCCAAACAATAATTTTTTAACTTATATGATTCTTGAAAAAAAACTCAATTTGTCAGAAAGCGGACATATCACCGTTTAGCCTTGCTTAAATGAGAAAATTAATCATTTTTAATGACTTAGTTTTAAGATCCTGATTTAACTGTGCTTTGTATTTATTATTTTGGAAGTTTATAATTTTTAACGCTATTAGAAATAGAATAATTAAACTTTAAAGGTACAAAACATTTAAAATTCTCTAATTTTGAATGTTGAAGACGGCAGTGATTTTTTTGGGCATAAATCACATGTTTTATTTTAACAATGTTCCCAATCACTTTGAATGTCACTTGATGCTACACAATACGGCTTTTAGTAATAACATTTATTACCTTTAAGATTTTTATAATTTCAATTCAAAATTATAGTTTTGAATGCGGAATTCTGAAACAGATTTATTTTTGAGGCCTTAAAACTGAAGTTATTTTTGTTTCAAAAGCTTAATTTTGAAAATATTTGGTTTAAAATTTCTTAATTTTTCGAGCTTTCTAATTTATAATGGTAATATGTAATCTTTCATTAATTGAAAATTTTTATATGAAAGCCTTGATAGTCAGTTTTAAATTGAGTAATTACAGATTGAGATATTCTAAATTGTTTGGTATCAATTCTAAAACTTTTTTTGCATCGAAAATTAAATAATTTTTTATTTGGAAATTTGGCTAAATATTGAACATTACAAACTCATCTTAAAAGAAAAACAATTTCGTATTGAAAGGTAATTGAAATGCAAAGTAAATTCTGCAATTTCAAAACTTGGAATGATAGTGATCTTCTTTTGTATTCATTTGTAATTTGTAATTTTCAATGTATTACTTTTAAATTATCCGATTTTTAGTTATAGATAAAAAAATCTATGAAAAATTGATACTTTAGTCATTGAATATTTTCATTTTGAACGCTGAGTTTTCAATTTAAAAATTCTTAATACTTAAACGATTCTAATATACTTAAAATAATTGAAATTTCAAAGGGATTGAGACTTTGAGCATACATTTAAATTTAAATAAAATTTGTTCAGTCTCAAATGAAGTTTGGATTAGTTTAATTTTCAAAGTTTTATAGTAGTTTTTTATAATAATTCAATGGTATGATTTATCATTCAAAATTTGTCAATTTTAAGTGGTAAAAATGAATTTTTTTTTTGATCTCAGAAAAGTTTGTCTCATCGATTTTAATGTTAAACTATAATCCTTTCTGTAATAACAATTTCAGACATTCAAAATCTTTGACTTTGAAACATTCAATTTAGTTTTCAATTTGTTGTTGTCCAACTTTAATTGCTTCAAATTAAAATTTATTTAAATTCTTATATTAAAAATGTTAAATTATTCCATTTTAAACTCCTTTAATTAGAAAGAATACAATGTCAATTCCTTTGAATTCTAAATAATCCAAGTTTTGACATTCTAATTTGAAATTCTTCAATTTTTAACTTTTTTAAATTGTCCTATTTTCCAAACTTTAATCTGAAACCATTCAATTTCCAGATTCTTTTCTTCAAATAAATCGGTTCAATTTTGAACGCTTTGAATTAGAAATGATATAATTTCAACGTCTTTCCAATGGAATGGTCCAATTCTAAACATTTCAGTCTGAAATTGTTCAATTTCAAAATTTTCTGATTCAAATTTTTTTAAACTGAAATAGCTTCAATTTTCAATTATCAAATTTGAAACGTTTTTATTTACTAATAATACAAGTCTAATTCCTTTTAATTCAATTTGAAATATTGCCCTTCTTCAAAATTCTACCCAAAGACTATAATTGCTCGATTTGAAATGTTTTCAATTCAAAATCGTCCAATATATTTTATTTTATTTCAAATGCTTTCAGTTCAAAATCAATTGTGATTGTTTTAACATTTTTTGAACACCTAATATTTCAAAAGTTATTTAATAATGTGGTTAAATTTTTTTTTTAATATTAGGAAATAAAAATCTAGAGACGGGGGGTGTCCCAGGAGTATTGCCGTTCCTTGTAATGGCGGATAGGAAAAAAAGATTCAAATCGAAAAGTCCCAAAACATTTTTGGTTCCGGTGCATATTTATGGTACTACAAGGCATTAAAATTGCATATAGTAGATGAAAGTGTGCGTGTGATCCGAAAAGCAATTTCTCCTACGGCGGTAACTTCACCTTGCTTCGAGCATTTAAAAAAAATGCGATTACGAATGTGTTATTCTGTTTAAATCGAATGGGCTCCAGTTTTATCGAACCGTAAAATAACTTCGGGAAAAATAAATTCTTTCATTTAAACATGATCGAGATAAAATATTGGCTCATCAAACTTCGGTGCATGGAAAAAATGGAAATGTAGGCTATGTTCTCCGAAATTTGTTGAGAGTAGAACAAATAATTTCAGTGATCCTATATAATTCGTACATTATTGCAAATAATCAGTGACTGTCCGTGACTAATGCTAAATTCAATTAAAGTTTTTGAATTCTCTAAATTCTTCTGAAAGTACGGAATTCTTTTAAAGATCCTTGAATAATTAATAATAATCCTCTTGAATAATTCAGGACGTAACTTGATTTATTTTTTATTTTCTACATTTTTCTGAAAACATGAAATTCTTTTCAACTACTTCCAAATTCATCAACTTTCGTCGACGGTAGACTACTACTGAATTAAGATGCGCTCGTTTTTTTTTTATTCTGCAGGAGTTTTTAAATTCAATTGAAATCTTTTTAATTTTTAAAACTTCTTTGATTTCCTCTAAAATCTTTAGAACTCACGTTGAATTATTGTAAGTTCCTTCAAGTCTTTTACGTTTTGCAGAATTATCTCGATTTCTTACACTTCTACAGATTTAAAACAACGACTACATCTTAATTCTGTAGTAATTTACCATCTACCAAAGTTGATGAATATAGAAATAGATGAAAAGGATTCCATTTTTTCAGAAAAATTCATCAAATTGAAAATAAATCAAATGATATCTTAAATTTGTCAAGGGAATTCAAAAATATTTTTAAAAATTCAAATGTTTTCAAGTCTATTCAAAGATTTATAAAGAATTCTGCAGAATTGAAAAAAGCGTGTGCATTAGGGTGGTCCAAACAATTTTTTTTCGAATTTTGATGGGTACACCCCCCAAATTTGTTCGAATCCGCCCAAAAATAAATCCATTTTTTTTTAATCCTCAATATTATCTCAATCGAGTTGAAACTCAACATTTCTCTTCACAATTAGCCATAAAATACGAATAAAATATCACTTTTCAAACATCAGCCCCATAAGTCTGTTTAATAGGGTCCCAAAGAAACCCCATAATTGAAAAAATGGGTTTTGCGAGTTTTTGGCGCTAATTATGATTTTTTTGCGGTTTCTTTAATGCGAATTGTTTCTAATACATAAAATATTACTTTATACTAAAAATTAGATATTTTCATAAATTGTTCAAACAATTTATTATTGCTTTCAGCAATTTTCTTATAGAGTGGAGTTAGAAACACGCGGTTTTTTCACAAATTTTCCATTTGTTGTCCAATTTTCAATTAGGTGGAAGCGACAGTTCATCAATATTAATAATGATGATTGTTTAAACAATGTATTATAATTAGTAATAATATTATATTTGAATAATGCTAGAAAGATGCGTTTTTTTTATTTCTGGTGTTTTGTCCAATTTTCATTTGGAGTGAAGTAATAATAAATTCAAGTTAACAAAATCATTTTTTAAACAATTTATCATAATTATTAACAATATTATATTTGAATAATGCTAGAAAGATGCGTTTTTTTTTAAATTTCTGGCTTTTTGTCCAATTTTCATTTGGAGTGAAGTGATAATGAATTCAAGTCAACAAAATAATTGTTGAAACAATTTATTATCATTGTTAATAATATTCTCTTTGCTTAATTAATAGAATGTTACGGTTCTTTCTGAAATTTTCTACTGTTTGTTTATTTTTTTTAGGCGTGCCTTAATAAGCAATTAGATTTAGCAAAAATAATTATTTAAAGAAATTATTATTGTTTATGAATATCTTCATATATATCGATTGCGCCTGAAATTTTCGGTTTTTCGGAAATTTTTACCCTTCTGTCCTTTTTTCACTTAGTGAGGTAATAATTAACTTAAGTTAACAAAAAAGTTGTTTGAACCATATAATATTATTTATAACTATCTTTTCTTAGATAAGTGCTAGAAAGTGGCGGTTTTTTTGAAATTTCTGGCGTTTTGTTTAATTTTCATTTGGAGTGGAGTAATAATGAATTCAAGTTAACAAAGTAATTCTTTAAAGAATTCATTATTACTGTTGATAATATTCTCTTTGCTTCATTGGTAGAATTTTGCGTTTTTTTCTCAAATTTTCAATTGTTTGTCTGTTCTTTATTAGGTGTGACTTGATAATTTAGATTTAGCAAAAGTAATTGTTTAAACAAATTATTATTGTGTATGACTATCTTCATCTATATCGATTGCGCCTCATAGTTGCGGTCTATCGGCAATTTTTACCTTTCTGTCCTTTTTTCACTTAGTGAAGTAATGATTCATTAAAGTTAACCGGAAAGTTGTTTAAACAATTTAATATTGTTTATAAGTATCTTTTCTCAGATAAGTGCTAGAAAGTGGCGGTTTTTTCTAAAATCTTTGACTTTGCATCGCCTTTTTATTTATGAACACATAATAAGTCAACCACAACACAAAAGGTTTTTCGAATTGTATTGTTGTTTTAAGTTAATGATTTCTGCTCTTTTCCCAATGCTTGAAAAAATAATTTAAAAAAAAAATCTATTCTACACAAGAGGCAAAAACAAAGAATAGAATAACAATAACAATTGCTGTATTTCTGACACCTCACTGAAGTCTCTCAGTAACTTATTCCAGAGAAAGTTGCATTCATATGTTCCGTGTAGAAAATTTGGAGCGTATTTTAAATATCTGTTTTATTTCAGAATATCAAATTATCAGAATATATATTCGCAGAAATGAAAGAGATTATTTAAAATATAGTTTTCTCTAATTTTTATTTATTAATCGTTAGTAACTAATTAGGCGGAGCAAAGTGAATGATTTTAGAAAAAACCGCCACTTTCTAGCACTTATCTAAGAAAAAATAGTTATAAACAATATCATAATGTTCGAACAACTTTTTTGTTAACTTTAGTTAATTATTGCCTCACTAAATGAAAAAAGGACAAAAAACCGCGTCTTTCTAACTCCATTCTATGAGAAAATTGCTAAAAACAATAATAAATTGCTTAAACAATTCATGAAAATACCTAGTTTTCAGTATAAAGTATATTTTATGTATTAGAAACAATTCGCATTAAAGAAACTGCAAAAAAAATCATAATTAGCTCTAAAAACTCGCAAAACCCATTTTTTCACTTATGGGGTTTCTTTGGGACCCTATGAAACAGACTTATGGGTGTGATATTTGAAAAGTGATATCTTATTCGTATTCTATGGCTGATTATGAAGAGAAATGTTGACTTTCAATTTGATTGAGATAATATTGCGGATTCTGAACTAGATTTACAAAAACTTCTTTTTTTCTTATGGGAAATACATGTTAAACTTCATGGGGCTTGCGGCACCCCTAAATATAATTTCTTTTTTAACAAAAAAATGGATGTCATGATAAAAAGTCAACAAAAATTTTTCCAATGCATTTTTGGACCACCCTAGTATGCATCCTAGTCCAGTAGCAGTTCACCCGTCGACGAAAGTTGCTGAATTTGGGAATAGTTGAAAAGAATGTCATTTTTTGAGAAGAATTTAGTTTGCTACTAGATGTTCACCTACTTGCAATTTCAATGACCTGTAGTACCCTAAATATTCACCGGACATATATACACACACACACACACACACAAAGAAGACCTTGCAGTAAAATTTTCTCACGGTCTAAGCTGCGTAATATGCTCTAGAAGTGACCGAAACTGCTGAAGGTATAAAAAACTTGATATGGAAATTGAATACATCTTGAGGGGGTCGATAGGTTCATCCTAAACCATAAGCGCATCAGCTATTATTTCCGGTCGTTACTATGCATTAATAGAAATGTAGGTCAAATGATAAAAAGAGCATGTTAGCAAAATGTAAATACATTATTCAAGTTTTTTTTAATTAAAGGAAACAGTTTATATTTAAACAGCTTTTCATAGTTCATCTGTCCTTTCATCTCCAATCAGATTTTTTTCTCTTATTTAAAAATTCCTCCGTTCCGGTTCGCAAAGCGTAGCCAGCAAACGAACACAGAGTTTTTACTAACCAGGAAAATCGGGAAACTGGAATATAGCCGAAAATTATAATAAAACCGGGAAACCCGGGAGAAAGCTGGGAATAAAATTAAACCGGGAAAACCCGGAAATTAACTTTGATTACATTGATTGAAAATTTAACAAGTTCGTTAAGAGTGGAGCTGCTTTGTTAAAAAATTTTTTTTTTTTTGGCTGAAGATTCATCATTTTATTTGAAAATTCATCTCTTTTGCTGAAACTATCTCGTTGAAAATTCATCTTTTTGGGTAGAAAATTCATATTCGCGCATTAAAAATTAAACTATTGTGTTGAAAATTCATCTTTTAGAAAAATATTTCAGAATTTGAAAAGATTTCAAAAAATTGTTTTAAGAATTTTAAATGGTTTTAAGAGAGTAAAAGACGTTTTTAAGATTCATGGGGAAAATTTAATAAATTCATTCTTGAAAAATGAATTCTAAGAGAAAATTTAAAAAGATGTAAAAACATTTGAAATGATTTCCTAAAATTTCAAAAAAGAATATAAAATATTTTAAAGCAACATTTTGAAATTTTACAAGATACAAAATTTTTGGACAGAATTAAAGTAATTTCAAGGGGTGTTTTGAAGTTTTTAAAAGATTCAAACATAGTTTAAAACAAAATGTAGATTTTTGAAGATTTTGAAAAAAATGTAGATATATCGTTTTTAATTATTTTATGTATCTAAGAACTATTTGCCGGTTATGATGTGAAAAATAAATAACCGAACATAGGTTTATAAAAAATAAAAACGTTCATGTTAATTCAATCTGTGCAGATAATCAAGACATCGAAATTGTATTATATTTTCCATATATTATGTGTAAAGAAAATTTCACAATAATTAACTGAAGAGGACCACCATCGTGTGTCGAAATATCTGTTGCAATTATTGTAATCTAATTGTATCCACTATTACTCGAAACCGTCAATCACAACAATATTATTTTGTTTAGATATAATAAGATATCACAATCCGTAAAATTACCCATGGGGAAACCTAATTTTAAATGGGTTTTATTCGTGCTTCTAGTATAAGAGAAGATTTTATAATTACAACCGGGAAAAACCCGAGAAATAACCAAGAATTTGTTAAACGAGAAATAGTAGACGCACTGGTACATGATTTAATTTTTTTTTTAATTTTAAATGTAAGCATTATTCTTAACAAAAGGATTCGTCTCTTGAAGGTTGAATAAAGCATGATATTTTGAAGCAGAAGAAATATTAATAATTTGAAAAATAGAGTAGTTGCTTTTCTTGATTCTTTTCCTATTTTTATCGAAACGTTATTCTTAGTCCGACAGGCGGCAAAAATAGTGGTTCATAACCGAAGAAGAATATTGGAAAGGCGTTCTCGCTCGTGCCATTTTTAATCGGGATTTTTAATCTGCACGCTGACCATAGACGAGTTTAAGCACGGGGTAGGAAGCCTTTTCGGACAGGCGAGAGATCTCACGCAGCATCAATTCGCCCAGAAAAATAAATCGTACGAAAAAACACACACTAGACTGGAAAATTATTGCTAGCACACACTCTCGAATCCAATGCTGAAGTGAAACACTTGTTTGTCAGTTGCACGAAAAAAAACCGAACCTATTGGCTGATGAATGAACCTGTCCCATTGATAGATATCCGATACTTTACAAAATACTTTCCCTTGACTTTAGTTTTATAACAATTTTATTTATTTTTTAATATAATATGTCGAGAAAAAAATCATAAATTAAAGAATAAGGAAGAAAGAGTTTCAAAGAAGAAATTCTATGTATCATGTAAAATGTCATTTATTTACATAAAAATGATGTACAAAAGTAATTATATCACATTTAGTGCTGTATCACATGATAAACATAAATCTTAATTATGAAATTTTTAGCTCAAGGAAAAACACTTGAACTGCCAAATTCGATTAACACTTATCAGCCTTAACTATTTACTTCTATCAATATTAATCACTTTTTTAATCAAATGATTATATCAGTTCACTTAGATCGTTTGTGGTGATAATTGATTCTTAAGAATCACATATCTAGTCCATTATTCATACATAGTGAAATCAATACATAAATTTGATATATGCTTAGCATACATAAATATACCAATAAACCAAATGACTTTAACGAATATGTGTAGAGACTCTATGTTCATAATTCGCATTAATTCATATGATTAATCATCCGTAGTTAGTGGCATCAAGTGGATAAATCAAGGGATAATTTACTTTTGTAGTAACAAAAAGAAGATTTTTGACTATGAGTGAAATACTTGTTATACTACCTAAGATTTGTTCCATTCATTGCCAAAAAAACGACATGAGTCAAGAACAAATACCAATTTATGAAACAACTTTTTTCTATTAGAAGCAAAATGTTTGACATTTCTCATCTGGAAGTTTTTTATATGCAGACATATGTTTTCTTTACAAATTTATTTAACAGGACCAACAGCAAAAGGAGCATCTTCTCTTGTTTCAAGATAGTATTTTCCCGTTGCGTGCAATATCCTTAAATTCCTTACATTCCTTAATGCCTGCTTTGGGTCTCCCATCAAAGCCACTTCGCCTCTGCACTTTCTTTTCTTGTAGGATTCATAGTCTTCACACCTTTTGCCATAAAAGCCTGCTTTACTTATGATTGATTCTGCAAAAAATTTGAAAGCACGAGCATGGGAACAGGCACCAGTTATGTCCACCTTGCAGCCAAGTTGAAAAGATCCACCATTTGGATAAAAATCTGTGTGTCCAATTTCATTTTTATATCCTAGAAGGCCTGCATTTGTGTGGATAATTTCGACATAAGACGCAGAGGCTAATGATATTCGAGAACTTTCTGTAGCTGTAGCAAAAAGTGGTAGTGCAGGATCCAACCCTGAAAATGTATAATAATTTATTTATTTTTAATTGATTAGAAAACAGACACGCGCGTTACGCTCGCGATTATTATTTTCTTTGTTTCGCGAAATTTTTAAATCAAAATATATGTATAATATTTTTGGATTTCATAGTATCTAATATCTAAAATAATAGAAAAGAAAAGCAAGGAAAAAATGTGTGATAATTGATAAAAATTGTTATTTGAAATAACGAATCTTAAACCAAACCAATGCAGTTTTATAAAAATAGTTCAACTGTCAACCAAGTATTTGAATTTTTAGCGAAAAAGATTAATTCTGAATGAAAAAAAGGAATAGTTGGTACTTCGATTAAGAAAGCTTAGAATTTTAAATTAGAAATAGTTTAATTCAACCAAAATAGTCGAATTTTCAACAAAGTAGTTGAATCCTCGGAAGAAAAGATTAATTTTCAACCAAACAGTTGCATTTTTAACTAAAAAAATGAAATTTCTACCAAAAAGATTAATGTTTTGCCAAAAAAGACGAATTTTCAACAAAATACATGAATTTCAGCCAATTAGTTGTATTTCCGACGAATAAAGATAAATTTTGAGTCAAAAATGAAAAAGTTAAATTTCCAGGTAAAATAATTAAATTTTAACTCAATATATGATTTTTTAACAAAATATTTAAATTTCTAAAAAAAATGGTGAATTTCCAAAAAATTAATTTTTAACAAATTAGTTTAACTTTTAACCACATAGGTAAATTTTCAACCAAAAAGATTAATTTTCCACCAAAAACAATTAATTTTATGCCAAAAGACAGATTTTCAACAAAATACATAAATTTTTAAATAAATAGTTTAATTTTCAACTAAAAAAGATCCATTTTCAACTATAAGTGAAATGGTTAAATTTTTAGGTGAAACAAATTTTCTACCAAAGAAATGAACTTTCAATTAAAAAGTTGAACCTTCAATTTAAAAAACGAATTTTTAATAAACTAATTGAATTTTTAGCTAAAAAGGATAAATTTCAAACTAAAAATGGAATAGTTACATTTTTAGTTAAACAATTAATTTGTATACAAAAGAAATGCTTTTTCATAAAACAGTTGAATTTTTATGAAAAAATACGAATTTTTAACTAAAATCATGAATCTACAGCAAAACAAAATGAATTTTCAACAAATTAGTATAACTTTCAAACTAGTACTTGAATTGTCAACCCAAAAAGATGAATTCTCAACGAAAAATATAATATTTGATATAAAAACAAAAAAGATTTTAATTTTTAATAAAAAAAGTAAAATTTAAAAAAAAAGCATGAATTTTCAACAAAATAGTTAGATGTTCAACCAAAAAGATGAAATATCAACCAAATATATAAATCTTCAATCAAAAAGATAAATTTTTAACAAAGTTCTTCAACTTTCAACCAAGTTCTTGAATTTAAAAAAATATTCAAAAAAGAAAAATTCTCAATGCAAAATGTAATAGTTGAGTTTTCAACTAAGAAGGAATTTTCAGTCAATAAAAAAAATGCTCAGTTGAATTGTCTTAAAATACTAATGTTTGGTGTAAAACTCTAACGTAATCTATAATTTTTTAAAAAGTATGAAATTCTAAAATCTAATTATTTCTGTTTGGAAATTTCAATTTCCGGTAAAAACACCAACAAAACCGAAAAACGTAAATAATTGTTAATAACATTTTATCCTTCAAAATATTATAATTTTTACTTTAAAAATACACATTTCTGATGTACAACGCTAATATAACCTAAAATTGTTAAAAATTGGGAGTCGTGATAATGATTTCTATTTAAAAATCTTAATTTCAGGATATAAAATGTAAAAAAAAACTGAAATTGTTAGAAATTCCAAATCTTCTTCGAAACTTTATAGTTTTATAATAAAATTCTTTTTGAAAAAGACTAAATTCAAGCGAAAATCACTAACATAAGACATGTATAACATCTTTAATTTACAAATTTATTTTTCAAAATTTCTCAACGATATAAAGCAACTTCAAGCAATGAAAAGCCAGTCAGGTTTTGAACCAAGATGATTGCAAGACATATCGTTACATCAAATTTTTGGATAAGAAAAAGTATTTAAAGAAAAAAAAATAATTTTTTAAAAAATATATTTCAAAATCATTGCATAAGACTACAAATTAACCAAACAAGCAAAACTCAATCTCTGAACTTTCAAAATTTGAACCAATGTTATAATTCTGTCATATCTTTATAACTGTTCAGATACAAATAAGCAATATTTTGCTATCTATTATCAATTCCAATTTGGTAAATAATTTCAATTGCTCACCAACGACATAGTTGACGGTGTTGTTTGCAAAATATCCGGCTAATCCCATTACGTGAGCTCCAAGGGAATGTCCTACAAGGGTTGTTTTTGTAGGGTCCATTCCCTTTGTCTCGAGGAAGTCGATCATGGCAGCTACAAAACGTCCAACATCTTTCACTTGTCTACTAGCCAATATGTATTCACCTACCGCTATTTCACTCCAATCAACCACAATCACATTGTAATCGTCATGCTGCAAGTACGCTAAAATAATATTAATTCATTATTTATCTTATCGGTTTTAATAATCAATCCAAATTTATATAATCAACGGCAAATAGACTTGTGTAACATAATCGATTCAAGTTGTTAGAACTTGTTCATAAAAATGAAAAAAACACTTGAATAAAAAATTCTGACCTTCTCGAATGAGGTTGCAAGCAGGACTCAAGTAGCTGTTCATCCATCCGTGAGTGATAAATTTAGTTGGCCTCTTTGGATTAAAATTACTTTTTGAAAATGTAAAGTCGTCATGCATATACAATGATTGATATCCTTCTTTAATCTCTCTAGTGTATAGTTTAAAGAAAACACTATCGTCTAAATTCTTCCTTAATTCTACGCCTCTAGTAAAGAAGAGAGTTTCGTTTAGAATGGCTTGAACAAGATTTTCTTTATCGTCATAGAACCAAACTCCTTTGCCTCTAAACATTTTAATGTCCTCTTCTTCGAGTCTGAAGTTATCATCATCTTTGTCATCCTTGGATCGTCTGATCACGTTTGAATTGACTGTAATTGAAAAAGATGCAAGGTTAAGACAATAATCGGCTTTGTCGCACAATTTCTTATCAGGAGGTGATTAGTTAAGGGGTGTTCCAAATGCAATTGCGTAACCAGCAAAATGATATATTAGTGATCAAATAAACCCACTTCTGACTAAGAATTTTTTGTATATTTTTATCCAATATTTTGAAAATAAAAATTGTTTCTCACACCCGAATCTCTAATCTTAACATTCCGAGACTTCAAGCACTAATTTTCCAGATTTAATTAGATTTTTAAACAGTAAATTGTAAAAATCCATAAGTTGGGTTGGCCCTCGTGTACAGTTTCTTTGTGGTTACGCGATTTCGTTGATACACTCCTCAATTAATTTTTCACTTTACACTTTTCACTTTTAACTTTTTGCATTTTGTAAGAAATTTGTAATTTTGAAAATTAGGAATAACATATCATACTAAATAATTGAAAAAAATTAATCTCGTTGCACTATAAAGGAAACTTGATACTCGGAAATGTAGTGTCTTATTTTTATTTTTGGAATAAGCTTTAAGTGAAGATATAACAAATGTGTTTTCTTGAAAATGTTGTCAAATTATTTTGAGTCCTTTTTTGGTTTCTTTCGAAACTCACCGACTGCCGTCAAAGTGAGTAGAAGACCAGCGAGTCCAATTGCTCTCATGTTGCTATCGCAGGTGTACTGGCCAAATTCAATTTGCACGCGCTTATAAAAGTGCCAGATATCGAGATAAGAATTGATTTGCATGCTTTCTTGAAAGATATCATTTTTTCCAAATTTATTTTTAACTTCCTCTTAATTTATCTTTCAAAGTTATAAACATTTATCCCAATCAAATTGTATTCATCTAAACCCCATATCAAACTAAAAATGTCGTTTAACTTCAGCAGCAGATATTTCCCACATTTTATCAAATGACTCAATGTTTACAATACAAAAAGAATATACATATATGTGAATTATAAAAAGTATTTATTAATTAGACTCCCAATATTAAAGGAATACAAAAATTATTGTATACGATTTCGCAACGATTTGACTTGCTCTTTGAACTTGAGAATTATAATTTATCTTAAATTTATTTTATTTCATCATTTTTGATTGATAATAATTATATCAACCATCTTTGATCATTGTGCTTGTAATTATTAAGCTACAAAAAATTAACATTTAAAAAATAATTGATTTTTTATACATTTTTAAAAAATATGGTTCTTAGTCTTATTTATTTCAAATAGGGTTCATTTTCTCAAAAAATTAAAATGATTCGAATACAAATTCCTGCCAAAGGATTTTTTCGGGGTCACATTTTTCAAGTGACACCAAAATTTTCCCTTATTATCCTGAATAAATCACTTTCTTAAGATATTAAGAAGTACTATGCAACATAGAATAAATTATTCCATTTATTATTTATAATTTTAACGGAGATAAACTTACTAATATAATTACATGTAAAAAAAAATAATAATTACAGTAATTTTTTTTGTCCAAAGTTGGCAGAGATGCTCCTTCTAACCTAAAAACAAGAACTACAATTTCAATTTTCTCGAGGCTGGATAATTATTTTTAATTACTCTGTAGTCCACTGCCTTCAGTACTAATAATATAGAAACCAGTTTCTTATTTCTTTGAAATATGCCAAATTATAATTGCTATGACTTAAACTTGAAATATTAGTTTTACATAATTTCGAAGTGATAATTTCATTTTCAATTTTATTGAAACTAGATGACTTTTTTTAAACAGACTCTCTTTTACTTCAGTTCGGTACAATAAATATCAAGAATTAAAATTATCAGCTTTTTTAATAGTAGCACATTAAGAATAAATAATTGATGCTAAAATTCTGTACGAACACGAAACATCACTTGCTTCTTAAATTTTCTGGAAATTTGATAGCTTTTTGTAAGAAAGCTTTCTTTACTTCGATAAAGCATTAAAATATCTCAAAAGTACTTGCTTCTTTTTTATTTTTTTAAGTAGTCCGTCTGAATTTACAACACGTATTAATGTGGGAAATGGCGCTTGACTTCTTATGTATTTCCAAGCTTTAGATTCTTTTAAAGAACTAAAATTCGTAATTGTGCTATTTGATCTTTAAATATAAATTTTTCCTACCCAAGGCACGTTTTTTCTTTGTTAATTTCCATTAATATTCTTATAAATGACTTATAAATTAACAGGCTAGAAAGTACATTGTAAGTAATTTTGTAAAATCTTGATTTTAGTTTTTTTTACACGTATCACGCGATACGTATAAAAAATGTAACGACGTATAATGACGGAAAGTCTGAGATTGTTAATGCACTATAAAATAAAATCAGAAATATTTATCTAAGCAAATTTTTGCTGAATAAAGAAGGGGCAATTAAAAGTAGAAAGTCTAAAAATAATTTTGGTGTAATTTTAAATAGCAATCTGCATAAATATTTTAAATATAATTAATCAAAGTATAAATTTTTGAATTTAGTATCAGACTGACCTGTAACAAAAATTAGATTGGTTTCGATGCAAAAAAAATCTGCTTTACCCACTTGAATATTACCCACAACAAAAATTGTTTTTTCTGTGTTCTATCTGACAGTTTATTTTTTTTTATTTTATTAAATATTTCGAAAGGCAAAGTTTTAAAATTTAGCCAACAAGGTTAAAATTACATCATTATGATTATGTACATCATTATGATTGATCAGCACAAAACACGCATATAACTATAATATAAGCTTAAGATAGGCTTGGTTGAATGCGACGTAGTTAAAAATCCTCGTGAAATTGGGGAAAATTAATTTGAAACCAGTAATCCTATACTATGTCATATGAGTCAATATGTTCGATATTTTATCAATTTCCTATCAATAATCGCAAATGAATAATCGGACATTTAATCATTAATTTTACAAGACAAGTTAAAGCTTTTTTGAGGAAATAGATTTTGTATTGATATACTATAATCAATACAAAATCTATTTCCTGAAGTTTTCTAGATCTACGGATTTCCATTGAAATCATCCCTGGAATACCTGTAAATTAGTTATCATTAAACTTACTTTTTTCATTTGTTCAAAAAAGCGCAAAACTTTATTTACGAAGTGTGTACAATAATCTTAAAATACAGAGACTGAACCAATAAATTTTGTTTGAAGTCAAGAAATGATTGTTTATGTATTATCTCCTCTCCACGTCAAGTTCCTATGGATTTACGAGTTAGACTTGCATTTAATATCATAAAACAACATTCTTTTATCACATTACAATTCGGAGCAGACTCTTTTGTTGTTGAAAAAATACCACTTGAACTTTTGCAAGCATCGCTTATAAAAAAGAATATGTGAAAAAAATTCTCGGTCTCAAAACTGGATTAGCCTGCATACAACTGATGGGATGCCTGTTTTATGTAAGCCGAAAATTGTTAAACATTTCGGAAAAAATAAAAAAGGTGGGGTTTTCCTGAAAATTATCTTTTCATTTTTTCAAAATTCTATGGAAAAAATAAACAAGATATCACTTTTCTCTAATATAAATAAACAAGCCTCACTTTTTTCTACATTTGTTTTATAGTTTATGCCTACAAAAGGAAAGCATCCTATCAGCTTTATGGGGACTTGAACATTTTCAAGTACGAGACATTTTTTTTGTTCTAAAGATAATTTTTTCCCGTACACGATGTAAGATATCACAAAAGAGCAAGTATTTTTTGTTAAAATTTTCTAGATGTTGAAACTTTTAGTGAACATTTTTTAAACCTTTCGTTGTATTCGAGTAGAATGGAAAAATTGGATGTTTCAAAAATATTTTGTTACAATTTTAGGCAGTGGCTTAACAAGAACGAAACTAAGGAAATATGTAGTACATATTACCATCTATCTGTAAAAAAATACAAATGTTTAAAAAATGCGGTTTTTGAGAAAATCCACTTTCAATATGTAATTTTAGAAAAATAGCCGCTTCATTAAAAATTTTGTTCGAACAAATTGAAAAAGCAAGAATTCTTACGTGAAAAATCCCGAAAAAAAAGAAATAAAAAAATCCCGAAAACCGCTCGTTCCGAAAATACTGATTTTGCAAAAATGCCACCTATATTTTTGAGAATTTTCACGTACTCTTCGAATTATTCTAATAAGAAAGAAAATTTCTTTTATTTAACTGTGAAATACGTGTTCCTTTATTTCCTTTATTTTCACCTTTATTTTCAATGTTCAAGGTGGACCTCTCTGCCTGATTTGAAACAGAATTGTTTATTATATGTTTATTATATGTTTATTATATGTTTATATGTTTAAATTTATCTTCTCTTTTTTACTTTTTTGTTCAATATCTAAAGATAGGTGTTTCTACGTATCTGATACATTCTTTCTTACTTAATGATAATGGATTGCGAAAGTAGGTGTGTCTAAGTGATAATCATTCGCCAATTGATTGATAACGATGTTATTTCGTTGATGTTTCTAGAAGTCTAGGTCTATGTTTTCTTTCGGTAGAATGTGGAACTATAAAAGAGTAATAAAAAATTAAAAACGTGCAAATAAGATTCAATTAATCAAATTTTTTTTATAATCTCATGTCCGTAAGAAATGAGATATCGACTTGAAAGTTTGGGAATCCTCAATAAAGGAAACTAATGAAGATTTATCACTTTCTCAATGTATATAATTTTAAAAAAATAGTGTATTCCGTACAGGCGCAAATCTAGAGAAGTGATCTGGAATTAATATCAATTGCTCCTTTTCAACGAAAGTAGAGAAAATTCTAGTTTTTTCGAATCCCTTACACTGTGTCGCTTATTAATCAGCATTCTCTTTTATAAATGAAATTGATCTAAAAAAAATAACCATCAATGATGTAACTAAAAAAAATGGTTTGAAAAAAATGGTCATTGTTTAAAAAATTAGGGTATAATTTCTAAATTAAAAAAATACTGAACAATAAGCTAAATAGTGTAAGAAATACAAAGAAACTATAATTTTCTCCAACTTTCATATGAAAAGGCGCAAGTGAACGATGAATAATTTTTAACTTTTCAAGATTCACAGGAAACAAAAATTTTTCTAAGCAAATGAAAATTGTTTAACTAATTGTAAACTGTCTTTCACACAAAATATCACTAAGAGCATTCATTAAATGCGCTATCGATTCCAGAAAGTAGTAACTTTACCAGATTTACAGGGAAAAAAATTGTTTAAACGACCAAAACTGTTTAAATAATTGCCAATTATAGCTAAAAATTGTATTACTCTCAATATTCGTTAACTTGTAGTTAATTCCAGGAATTAAATTTTTATTACGATTTACAGGGGGAAAATTGTTCAAACAAATAAAAATTGTTTTAATAATTAACAAATATGTTAAAGAAGAAATATTATTATTCTTGAAATCCGTTAACTGTATAATTTACCTGAAAAATAATTACCTTTCACGATTTACAGGTCAAAAATTGGTTTAAACAAATAATAATTATTTAAACAATTAAAACTTAGTTGAAAAGTACTTGGACACTTGTGATTTATCGAATGAGGATAATCAATTTTAAGAACTTTAAAAAAAATTACTGTCTTTAGCATGCATTTTTCCATTGTTTTTTTTTGCATTTTCCGGACACAATACAAAAGTCGAATTTTCACAGGTATAAATTTGGATTACCCTAGTGGACAAAGAAAACGAATGAATTTGCAGATTATTATATATAATATTTCAAATCTTAATATTTTTCATAATTTTTCTCCATTTTGCAGTCAAAAGGAAAAAAGTGAAGGTAATTCAAAAATCTTGAACTTTAAACTCAATATTTTACATCGTGTGGACATGACTTTGTACAAACAAATTTCGGTAAGGTAGAAATTTGCACGCGATACATCAATTTAAGCAGTAAGTAAAAAAATAATATAGAGGACTCAATTCGATACAAAATCTTATATAAACAGTTGGTTCAAAAATAGTTAAAATAAATAATATCTTGGGGGCGTCTACACATAACGTGACGTTCTGAAGGGTAAAGGGGAGTCTGCCCTAACGTCACAAAGTGTCACATAGGAGGGTGTCGCACGTGCTTCTTCTTAAAATTCAATTTCGTGTTGATACAATAAAGACCATAATTATTGACACCAAAAAATGTAGTTGTGTATAAGGCTGCCGTCTAAAATGCAAAATTAGATAATGCAACCACGGAAAAAAGTGAATCGTTAGAAGAACTCTCTAAACCATTAGCTGTAACTATTTTAAATTGACACGCAGCTTTTCGTCGGTGAATTTTGTTCAAGTTACTATTTTGTGTTTTGGTAAGTTAAACTGACTTCTAAAAAGAGTAGGATGAACAATTTCAAATAGTAGGATGCAATGCACCACTTAGTAACCATCACACTCAGCGAGATGAAGTTACTATTCGTGTATAGTGAGCCTTACTTCTGTAATAGTAACTTCGCCGATTTCGCATTGTAATGCATATATGTATATGTATATATGCACTGTACGTATTCTATACACGATTTATGAATAGATCAGCTCGAAACTTTCGTCAACAAAAAGGATGTAAAATGTGGATCGATTTGATAAGAAAAAAATTATTTTATATATGACTACTGCACTTAATTTACGATTATTATTACACAATTGTACGTACATAGGCTTACACATATGATCGCACGCTCAAACGCTTTGAAAAATCGCCCCCGCTGGGGAATCGAACCCTACCTAACTACCTAAAACCTAAATCTAGCGCACGCCTTAGTCAAGTGAGCTACGGAACCGCTTAAATTTTGCTGATAAAACCTCGG
>CAKNWT010312395.1:0-11400 GCA_932066315.1 Andricus coriarius | reverse complement strand
TTAGCGTTACGCTGTAGCAGTTAGTCTACATCGATTAAAGAAATACCAGAACAATCAGAAGCTGTTTTTCTGTATAGCAAGTCATTTTTTCGAAAATTGTCAAGAGAGAAAAGATACCCCCCTGAAGATGTACTCCAACATTATTCAGGAATATTTTATTCAAATGTTCATATTTACCAAGTTATGCGCATTTTTCATTCTTTATTCCATTTTTCCTTTCACCTGTTGTTTCTTTAGCAACTTAAAAGAAGGTGTTCTCAAAATTAGTACATCAATAGTGTAAGACTTGTGTAACAAATTAGCGTCAGCCACTTTCAGGTAAAATAATAACTTATTCTGCTATAAACAATAATAAACAGAGTCACGTTCTCAGCTTCTAATTATCGTAGAAGGTTGTAATAAAGCTGAATATTATTCTGAAAAATTGAATGACAAAATCGCTTTACTTTCACATTTGCATTATTTATTGTTGTTAAAGTTTATACTTTTGTCGTTGGGATGTATTCGATTAGAGAATATAGTACGGCGGTTAGTCGAACCTACTTTGCATTTTATTCTAGAGCAATCAGACTTATCGCAATTGTAGTATATACCCCCAGCTTACTTTTAAGAAGTGGAAACAAAGTTGCAGCCCCGGGGGAGCAGCGGTATAACGGGTTGCCTACCTAACATGGACAGATCTCAAAAACTTAACAAATTGTCCGTTTCGGTGAATTGTGTGGGCCGGGATCGGTCCCCCATTTGATATTTAGTAGTTTAAGGCATATGTCGACCATAGCAATAAGTTGTGGAAGCGGGTTGCCCACGTTTCAGGGGCACACACAGAAAATACCGGAAACAGTGTTTCTATCATTTTATATATTTATATTTCATTTTCTAGCATTTTTTGATGAAACTTCACTCTACTTCACCTCGGTTTTATAAAGAATGTCATAATTTACCTCATATGTCATAAGTTGTTGCTCTATTCTGAACAACTATTCAAACAAGGTCTATTCATTAACTCTTAGTCGTGAAGTCAAAGTTAGTTTAATTTTAGTGAAGAATAATTTATTTATATAGCTAAAGAGAAAATCAGGTAATAAGTTTACGAAAATGCGAAACTGGAGCATGACCACAATCTCAGATTGTGGGACTGTGGCGTAGGACCCCATCGGAATTGTGAAGCCCATTCCAATCCTTCTACGATATACACCAGCTGCTGCCTTCTCCTTATTTCTGGAGCCATCTGCAAACCAGTCGCCCTATAGTGGACACGTGTGCCTCGCCGCTATCCCAATCCTCCTCTGTGGATAGACTAACACGATACTTTTTGTCGAAAAGATAGCGAGTGGGTGTTTTGTCTTTGAGCATACTCAGGGTCGGCCTACTCGCGATGCCGGTTGGGATCCGCACTGCCGTCGAAATTCTTTCGCCTTTCACAGTGTTTAATCTCCAGGCCGTCTTCGCAGCCACGGCCTTTATAATGAGATGGAAGGGCTGCGAACCTGTTAGTACTCCCAACGCCATTTTGGGTGTCGATTTCGAGGCACTAGTGACGCCTCTTAGAATCAGTCCCCTGATTCTTTTCAGTCGCGACTTTACAGTGGACAGTTCGACCCTGCTCCACCAGACCACCGCCGCATGGATTAGTTTGGGGCGCAGGATCGCTGTATAGATCCACATAAGTGTCTCCGGCTTTAGGCCCCAGCTTTTCCCTATGACTCTCCTCGCTGCCATCGCCAGGGTGTCCACGTCTCTAATTGACCTGGGTACCTCCGAGAGTTCACTCCTTAGTTCCTTGAAAAACTGGTCCCAGCCCGTTTTTCTTGGATTTCTGGCCCACTTGGTGCCCGCGAGTATAGAGGATTTCAACTCGAACTCTATCTGTGCGTGATCTGAGGGAGTAGGTTCATCTGAGACTTTCCGCTCCATAAAATTGTCTCTAAAACAAGGGGTATAGAGGGTGATGTCGATGACTTCCTCCCTGACCCAGTTACGAAACGTCGAGATACTCCCCGCGATAAGAATATCTAAATTAGTAGTGATTAGGTATTCCAATAGATCATTACCACTTGAGCTGATGTCCGTGCTGCCCCACAGTGTATGGTGGGAATTATCATCGCACCCCAGTAGAAGAGGAAGACCATTATCGCTGACATATGGAGAGTAGGCCTATCCTTTGATTAGCTCCCCTATTCCTTTAATATGTGTGGCTATCACCATTAGGTCACTTGAACATAACTCTAGCAGCTGGTTAACGTTGACTCTCTTCGCCAGTATGCAGGCACTTGGGTTGGCCTTCGGAATGAGAAGAACATGCGGCACTTAGAAGACGGCAAGATTTATATGCACGCATATTTCTTTATCAATGATTATGTTTTAGTTTAATAGGATGTAGATTCATCAAAAAATGCCATATATATATATATAATTTGTGCAAGAAATTTTGATATAAACACTGTGATTCCGGTATTTTCAGTTTGTGACCCTGGCAGGTAGGGAACCCGCTTCCTCAACTTATCGCCATGGTCGACATATGCCTGAAACTACTAAAGGGCAAGTGGGGGACCGATCCCGGCCCATAGAAGTCACCGAAACGGAAGATTTGTTAAGTTTTTGAGACCAACCGCTGTTATGTAGGCAACCCGCTATACCGCCCCCCCCCCCTGGGGTGCAACCGTGTTTCCACTTGTTAAAAGTAAGCTGGGGGTATACACTACAAATGTCCAAATTCTGAATGTTCTAGAATAAAATTCAAGGTTGGTCACAATATCGTCCATAAACCGCCTTACTAATATGAAATGTGTGACACAGCTATTCTTCTCACTGAAGCCGAGAAGAGATCTGCTTTTATAAGGGCCGTTAAAAAATTATATCCTACGATTGTAGAAGCAAATCTGCTCAGACAAAAAGTTTCTCATTCTGAAATCACTTTAGAAGAGCTTAGAAAATATCTTTTGCAGTTAGAAACCACTAGAAAAACTTCAAATGCATCCACCACCTTTGTTCAACATCAGACCAGAGCCAATTCTGCCAATTATTCCGCTACAGATGTAGAACTCATGTCAATCACACGGGCAACAAACCTCAATGCCCCAATTACCCACGTAGAGACCGTGGTGAAGGTTCTGGGTATGCAAATTCTAGATTCAATTATGAGGTTCATGGTGCAAAACTAATCATAGGTGGCAGCACCGAGCCGAGTACTAGACCCTCTGTCGATGAGAGATGAAAAAAATATTGTGCTTGTTGTACGTTTCCTTATAACTTAATATATGAGGATGAATAATCTTTAAATATATGCTTAGTGCTTATATGCGAAGGTGATTTATAATTTTAGAGGAAATTATACATACATTGGGATATATGGTAAACCTAACCTCACTTTTCATGTGACAGTCAGAAAATGATTTATCGACCTTTTACAAATGCTATATAATAAATATTGATAAAAAAGTTTGAAAAATATATTTTTTTACGTTTACAAGGTATAAATGGCACTTTATACTTATTAATAAAATTTCTTCGATTGAAATTCGTATCTCATTGACAGAGGGTCTAGTACTCGGCTCGGTGCTTCCACCTAAGATTAGTTTTGCATCATGAACCTCACTATAAAAGTTCGGAGAGAGATGGTGTTGGCCAGTTGGGTCAGTCATTTAGAGGAAATACTAGAGATTGGGGTCACAGAGGCAATGATCTAAATAGAGAAAGAATCTGGAGGTAAGACTACTTGCAATGACAAGGATAATATCATGACTTCTCTTGTAGATTCTGGTGCCGGAGCACAATATAAGTGAAGGTTTTATTTTACAAAACTCCAAAAAATGCACCAATTCTTATATTAGAAGTGCAAATAAAAACGATTCAGCAGATATAAAAATAGATGGCAACGGTGAATTATACTTAAATAAATTAGACGAGTCAGGTAAAACAATTAAACTAAAAAATGTAATCGCTGCTAAAGATATTTCTGAAAATCTGTTATCTCTCAGACTTTTTTCTGATGCAGGTTTCGGTATTTATTTGGATGGCGAAACCTTAAGCATATTCAACAGAGAACGGGAATCTAATTACTCTCGGGTTTCTACGAGCAACCAAATTGCCGAATCCAATTAGAAGTTAAAAATCCTAACATACACTGGAATTCTCCTTCTTATCAAAAATATGTATGTGAAGCTCGTTTAGTTAGTCTGAATGAACTTGATTCTTAGTCCCAAGTAACGAATGATGAGTTAAATGAAGAAACAGATACTGAGATTGGGAGGAAGTTAGACGGTAAAACTGACTATCCTTTAGAATAAAATAAATTAACAGAAAAGTGGTTAAATTATAATACTGTGGACATTGATAAGATTGCAGAATCCTCCAATACTCATGATTTGTTTACTTCCCTTGAAATACAAAAATTACATAGTAAAAAACTGGATGCTGGAATTCTGTTGCATGTTAGGTTAGGTCATCCCTCATTAAAATACTTGAAAGCAGTAAAGAAATTAGATAAAAACCTCAAAGATGTTGAATTCAGTGAGAATATCAAAAATTGTGAAATTTATATTTTGAATAAATTAACTAAGCAGCCATTTTCAGAAGAAAGAACTAGAGGTAATAGGTGTTTGAAATTGATTCATGTAGATACAATAGGACCCATTAGACCTGCTTCAACTCCTGATACTATAGGATTTTTAATTGTGTTCATTGATGACTTCTCGAAATATGCTAGAGCTGATGCAGTTAAAAATAAATCAGAATCCGGTGTCTGTCTGGAAATTTTCTAAAGTCAGCCAGAAATCTTTTAGTCAAAAATGAAAAGGTTTCTTATATTAAAGCAGATAATGGAACTGAGTTTACTGGGGAAAAATTTTTAGAATTCATAAATGAAGAAAAAATAGAGCCGAACATTGCGCGTCCGTACACACCTCCTCATAATGGCACTGCTGAAAGGTTTAATAGAACTCTAATCGAGAAGATTAGAGCTGTGATGTTAGACTCAGGCTTACCCAAAGTCATGTGGCCTCTTGCCTTTAAAATTTCAATAGATCTTTATAACCAAACCCCCAATAAATCTATCGATTTGAAAACTCCGTTAAACATAATTGATGAAAAAAGAAAGTGTCATGTAGGCAAACTTAGCAGGTTTGTCAGTATAGCTTACGCCAAAGTAAATATACCAAATATTAAGTTCTCAGAAAAGAACATTAAAGCCATACTAGTAGTACTAGTATTACATACTAGTATATTAATTAATTTAAATACTAGTATTTAAATTCGGATTAAAAACCCGCGTATTTGTATGAGCATAACTTGCAAGAGAACTACAAATGACAAGGAATTTCTGTTGATAGCAGACAACTCTATCCCTGAAAATATTCGAAAATCTCGCAAACGAAAATTAAAGGCAGATCAAAAAAACTTTCAAGAAGTACAGCCTAGAAGACAACCAAAAAGGATTGTTAGATCCCAAAAGGGCTATAAAATTATGTCAGAAGGTTAAGGTAATGCTCGTTTAGTAACAGATACTAGCTTCGCTTTCTTGTTTAATTGTGGCATTATAAATTAAGATGACATTAACGAAGTTACTTTTGCTATGTTACCGTCTATTAATTTAGGCCCAATTATTATAGTTACCCAGAAGCTATGGATAAAATAGAAAGATTAGAGTGGCAAAAGGCAATAAATGTAGAATTAAGATCTATAGATGAAAACAAAGTGTGGATTTTAGTGAATAGACCAGCTATTTCCTCAGATGGTAAAAGGGTTAATATAATAGACAGTAGATGGGTTTTCAAAAGAAAAAGAGATTCTAATGGCAAAATTACTTTTAAAGCTAGATTGGTAGTATAGTTAGAGGATTTAAGGACAAAAATCAATATTCACTAAGAGAAACATATGCACCTGTCTCTAGAATTTCGATAATTAGAATAGTTTTGGCTATTGTAAATAAACAAGACCTGGAAATTTAGCAATTGAACGTGAAAACAGCTTTCTTAAATGGTAGATTAGATTTGGAAATTTTTATGGAAATACCTGAAGGTTGTAACGAGGCAAAATTTTAACCCAAAAATTAGCATTATATTTATTTATTAATTGAATTCGCGTACCCTCCGCTGCGTGGCACGACACTCCAGGGGCATATTTTAAGTTAGATCTAAGGATTTAGGATTAATTCGGCTTCGCTCTTTTGTTTTACTATGAACTTGCCTCGACCTTCAATCAACGGGGGACATCGACGGATTTTGGAACTCTGCAGTGCACCAGAGAACTGAGATTCGCTTGCTGTCGTCGTTGCCCAAGAATTGAGATTCTCGTGTTGAAGCTAGTTCTCGCCTTTCCATTGCTGTCTCCAATAGTCCCGGAGCCTGGCTGGAAAACTTCGATGCCTCCAGAGCCAGGGATAGCGCCGGCTTATTATCCCTAGGCCTGGGAATGAACTTAGTAGCCTTGGAGCTACACCTTGCTCTGCATCAGTAATCCTCATGTGGGAGGAAGTCCTCACATCCCCTAACCGGGCTCTCGACGCTACGGCACTGGCCGAAAAACCAGCACACTCAAGACTCCCACGATGGGATGCGAATCAGGTCTGGTTGTCCCCGATTTGTTGTCTTGTGTGTACCAAATGCGGACAACTCTCGTGCCAGGGAGGACGAGAGCTTCCTCGTTTACCGGAAATGCTTCGGATATTCTCTCAGATATTTTTAATTAATTACAGCCTTCACTTGAGTCGCCCCTGCATCTCTTTTCATTTTGGCGGTAAGGCAGAGAACGAGTCGAGCGGACAGTACCAACCACACATCAGCGCTGAGGAAGCAGCCAATCAGCGCCTTGCGCTGGAGACTTACCCCAAAGGCGGGCGAGATGACGCGCACGAAACAGCACAAGCCACGTTCTCAGTCGTTCAGCAGCCACGCAGCGAGTGTCCACGCACGCCGACTGAACCTTTTCTTTTGTTTCCGATGTAGTATCGGGTTAACGTAGAGTCAGTTTAGTTTGTACGAGGTAAGGTTAACTTCTTATCGCCTGGAGGTTTGTAATCCTCGCGGATCCTCGTGTTCCGTTTGATGGGACTCAGTCCTAATTTAATTATGTAGTGTTTGGACTTATTTTTTTTTATGAGTACGTTTTGAGGAAAAAGGACACGAGGACCCGCACGGGACTCCAGGACAATCGGCTTGCTAAAGTCTCTTTGATAAAGATTTAGTGCAAGAATCAGTTAGTCTTCCGGTTTTGTTCTCGCTACGCGGACCACTATGTATCCCGCCCAGTAGCTATCGTCGGCACCATTTAAGAGCCCCCGATGCCATCTTAGCCTCGTGTAAATTGTCGATTCTCATCCGCAATGTTCACTTTGTTTTAATTTAACTAAGTGGTTTTTCTGCTTATGTATCGGTTTGTACAATCAGTACTTGAAATAACTAATTTCATTTCCCCATATTAGCCCTGGAGTATCGGCTGAACGGCTCAGCACAATTTAAATTAGTTCTCCTTCAATCGCTGTATGCTCCGAAATTTCGCCTTATAGCATTTTCGTAATATGTCAACTTCGATATATTGTAAATAAGCAATAAACTGGCGTTTAATTATGCTACCGGGTAAAATCTACCCCTTTGTTGCTTCCGGTGCAGGACGGGTGTGGCCATGAGCTACCGACCAATGCAACCTGCTGTCGAAGTTTCTACAATCTGTAGAAGAAAAAAATGTGTCGTCTAACTTCATGGCGTCGCCCGCCTGACATGTACGAATCTTGTCACAGCAAGTAGCTTGCCCTCTCCTTTCTTATTTAAATAAACTGTGCACGCCATTTTATCTGACATTCGCACTGAATTTTATTTACAAGTAAGATGGCATTACAAAACCTTTAATTTTCTCCACGCGGCTGACCCATCCCTTCTACCAACAACTTTAACCAAAGGGCTGAAGCCACTTCGGGCATAAACCTAGCCCACGCCCATTTACTTGTGTGTTGAGTGTCTGGTTGGCGCATGCGCGCCGGGCACCCAACAATCAATAAATAATTTCGTAATTTGAGTTTTGAGTATTTTGAGATAATGGGCGTGGCCCTGTAAAAGTTAGTTTCACCGAGATTCACGCTTACAAGGTATAGAACTAGATGATTGTATCAAAAGGGATAAAATATGTAGATTACATAAAGCTTTGTATAGACTGAAGATAAGTTCAAAGAAATGGAATGAACGTTTAACAGAAGAAGTAGCAAAATTAGGACTTGTAAAAGATATTAATGAACCTTGTCTCTTTACATACAGAAAAGAAGGCATTTTGGTCTTAGTGGCAGTTTACGTAGGTTATATCATTTTGGCAGGTGACAATTCGTTAAAATTGAAAAATCTTAAAAATCATCTGAGCTCTGTTTTCAAAATGAAAGATCTTGGAAAACCCGAAGATTATTTGGGTATGAAGATTATTAGAGATAGGAAAAATAAGCAAACTTTGCTGAATCAAACTGATTATAGTTTAAAGATTTTATATAGATTTGAAATATTAGAGAGCAAACCTCAAAATACACCTATGATCTCTAGGCAAGTTAGTAGTAGAAAAATTAAAGATGAATCATCTAAACCCCTATTAGAAAAGACAAAAAGTTGTCCATACAGAGAAGCTATCGGAATTATGTTATATTTAGCAAATGCCAAAAGACCGTATGTTTCCTCCGCTGTTAACTGGTTATCTAGAAAACAGACAAATCCCACCGAAGATGATTGGTCAGACGTTAAAAGAATTTTGAGATATCTTAGAGGAACTGCTGAACTTGGCTTATCTTTCAAAAATATTTCAGATATATTACAAGTTTACACAGATGCTAGCTTTAGAGATAATACAGACTCAACATCCACAAGTGGTATGATTATTGAAATTTTTGGTGATCATGTTGCTTGGAGAAGTCACAAACAAAACCTCGTGACTATTTCAACTTGCCACGCGGAATATCTTGCCATGAGTGAGGCTTGTCAGGGAGTTATATCATTAGATAAAGCAATTAAAGAAATACCAGGCCGTACGATGTATTCAGCCACGTTGTGGAGTGAGAATGAATCTTCTAGAGGAAACACCCAGAAAAAAGGTGGCCATAAATTGAAAAAATTTGATGATGACTTAGATACTATCATTAGAAACCTAGATCGCTGAGAAATGACAGGCAGCGAATCACACATTGCATAAACTCACGGAGATTACATAAAGCAATGTGTATTAGAAGGAAAATTCAGCGTAAAATGGGTACCATCTAAACATAATTTAGCTGACATATTTACCAAACCTCTCCCTTGCGAATCTTTCATGTCAGTCAGAGATAAACCGATGAATCTTAAATAGAATATTTTTTTATATCAATATTGCTTTATTTTGTTTTACTTTGTTTTCAGAAGTGGATGCTTTCCAGTCGCCGTCAAGACTATAGATCATGTATAGTTGCGAATACTTGATCAAGACGGATATTTGCTTAATTTTCGTGGAGAAATTATAACAATCACACTACACATCCAGGTTTTACGATAATAAGTATTTTTTCAATAAAAAGGTTTGCTTCAGCTATAATACTTTTGTACCATGCCGCAAGAACCTTAGTCGATACCGAACTCTCGAAGAGTTAACACCTCAAAATGTGCTGCTACTGACAAGGCTGTAACTCGCGGTCACACCACTCGCAAAAAAAGAGAATAGAAAGATTCAACATTCTGCATTTCGGTATATCGACGTTTAGTTGATTATCATGAAAGAGGAAATTTTGAATATTGAAACTCACACCATTTTTGACGAATCTATTGCTCACTGTAATGTACATGCGCATCAGCCATATGGCTCATCACCCTTCAATAATAGTGACATGCAAGATTAATAAAGACTAATGGGACTCCGGTGACTACTACAGTGTTATTTTGTAACGCCGTTTGTCATTTGTTTAAGAAGCAAGATATGAAATTCATGCTATTGAAATTGATAGAAAAAAAATGTTGACGTGACTAGCCTTATGAAGAATTATATATCTTTAAATACTGCACAATCACATTACGTAGAGGATACTGGAAATACAAAGTCATTTCTAATGAAAAACATGAAGTTCTTTTGACAATATCAAAAAGTGATGCAAATTCCATCTTGCCAGCTGCTGCCAATGGGCTGAATAAAATTGGAATTAATAAAAAGGAATGGTTTTTACAAATCACTAGATTGTCAAATTTTCGAAAATTTCAGTTGATAAAATATATTAAGAAAGATCCATCTATTTCAATAAGATTTCGTACTTGGGAATGGTATGAATATCCTTTACTTCCAACGATTTCAAACCATGTTTGGATTCATCGACACAATTGGAGAAACTAGCCTCTAGTTGATATTAATTATTCGACACAAAATGAATTATTGAAATACAGACCTGTTGACGTTCGCTTGGGATTTGAAACTGGCGAAAATTTTTCCTCTTAAATAACAGCATATTGCTTGATCTTACATTATTGCGTAATTGAATATTAACTAATAAGTGGTGCGCGATAGTTCCAATCAGTGTTGATGCGGAATCTTTTTCTATTTTGCTGCAACCTCCTTGCGAATGAAGCTGCATGCCATCAAAGTATAGATGTATGTATCGGTGGCTGGAATATAATTTTCATGGTATACACTGCAGTACTGGCGATGTACCTTACAAAATTAGAAAATTAGAAAAGAAAAATTGGCTAAAATACTTTGCAATTAAGCCTATGGAAATTATTGACTTGTATGTATAAGTATGTCTTTCCTTAAAATGTTCACGCAAAGATTCACATAATTTTATTGAATGTGCTCGACATATGAATACTAAATAATTGAATTTTGCTTATCAAAATTAAGGTTACATAAATTATAACCATGAATTAAATAAAATATTTTTTTATTAAAGAAATGAATTTATATATATATATACCTGGATACCTGGCTCTCACCCAGGAGGCTCGGGTTCGATTCCCGGTATCGGAACCATTCGGTTTCGGTTTCGATTCCTTTGGAATAGAACTGAAGGGCCTATGACAAAGCCACCGAACGCGTCCTCGGGTTGCGGATAGAGGGTCCCTGTACCAAGGGTTTCTGCTGAATATGGATACAATAATTAATAAGCAGTCGCGGACAATTATCCAGGGATGGTCCCGAAGGAATAACCCTTAACCGGAGGCGTGACAACCGTGCCGAAAGCTGAATGGCACCTGGGTGACGTGTCTTAAACGGTGACTCTGGGATACCGGGCGACCTCTCAGAGTATGCAGCCTTATCCTTGCACGCGGGGCTCTACAAGGATGGACGAACCCTTTCCCTAGCTGCTCGTGGGAACAACAATGACACCACCAAAACACCCAAAAGTTGTAAATGCGGTTCAAAACGATCGAACGCGCAGAGCACCCGACAATGGGTCGGCCAACAATGCCGATAATCCTA
>CAKNWT010312390.1:0-11318 GCA_932066315.1 Andricus coriarius | reverse complement strand
GTCGTCTAGAGTTGAAAAATTTTTTTTATTTCTTTCGTTTCGACAATTTTTTATTAATTACTTCCCGGATGTAAAAAAACTTGGAGATCATTCCATATAACTTGAAAATTGATATAATTATCAAAGTTTCTAAACTATTCAAAATTTCAGAAATTGTAAAAACGTCTTACATTTTCGAAACTTATAAAATTACTAAAATTTCTGAAATTTACAAAGTTTACAAAATGTCTGAAATATGTAAAATTTTCAAAATGTTTAAAAATGTTTAAATTTTTAAAGTTTCTGAATTTTAAAAAATTCTTAAGTTTCTTGAAAAGTCTAAAATTTTTAAAAGTTCTGATGCTTTTATAATTTTTTTTAACTTTCGAAAAATTTCCTAAATTCATACAAAAATAGAAATAACGTTTTTCCTTGGTTCATAACATACTTTTTTCGATAACAGTATGACACACATTAGAGTAGTGGACTAGATTGTTTGGTAACAGTCCAGTTGAACACATGCGCATCAGCTGAAGGCGCTAAAAATTCTTTCCTAGGGCAGAAAGGTGATGACGTATTAAAATTTTTGATAATTGAAAAATTTTTGAACATTTTAGAATTTTAGAAAATTTGAACATTTGAAAGTTTTTTTAACATTTTGTAAAATTCAGAAATTTTTATAATTTTAGAAACTTTAAACATCTTAGAGAATTTGAACATCTTAGAGATTTTGGAAATTTTGAAAATATATGGAAATTCAGATAATCCAAAAATTTTCACAATATTTGGAAATTTTCGGTACCACAGTTCTTGCAGTGAGGGGGGCGATTATGGTAAAATGCGTGCTCACAGATGTACACAATTCATAGAAATGAAAAAGGGCTGGAATCATGCACGTCTTCAAAAAATTTGTTTTGTTGAAAAATTTTCTTGTCAGGATGTCTGACTCATCATATTATATTTAAGGACATGGCTGATCAAAGAAGGTCACCATCACTTGAGAAGGCGCCGCTCGCGAGTATGGTGCTAATGATTTTTGTATTCGATAACTCACACAATTTCGACGTTCAAACGTCGAAAGTGAGTTTGCAAACGCGACCAAACGACGTACAAACAACTAACAAGAACATTATTTTTTAAAATCCAAATTTGTTGTGCAGCGTGAATTGAGCATTCCAATTTTGAAAACTCAATATCTTTATAAGTTTTTTCGTCCAAACGACAAAATTTGGTTTCCAAACATGACCAAATGATTCCATTAAAAATTTTGTTGATATTTTATCGGTGTTGTGCTAACTTCACGGACATGGCCATTTTGGATGTAAACATTCGATCGGATCGACTGCCAAAAGACATCCTCGGCGTCAAACCTCCTGTTCGAAAGTACACTTAAACGCTGTGAAAATATGAGTAAGCGAGAATCACTAACGGCCACCAGTCCGTGGGCTAACCGCGCCTGTCCGTGCTTAACATTCGAGATCTCGACGAGCCAATTATCATCACCGAGCTACTACCGTCGGTTAAATTTGGTGCGTAGAACAGATATTCACAGTGGGTCCAGGGAAGCTAGAAAATGGTGGCTAGGATCACCGAAGTGTCAAATAAATAAATAGAGCTGCTTGTAGATATATAGAATCTTTGCGAATGCTATTAAATTGAAAATCTTTTTAGTTGTGATTTAAAAATATTTTTAACTTGAATTTAATAAATTTTAAAATCATTAGATACCTTAATCTACAGAGACGTAGAATTTTTTTACATATCAAGTTTATTTCACAATTATGTGAGAGGATGTAGTTAAAATGTAGAACCAAACAATTTCCATATGTTATTGAATATTATGTAGGTGTGTTTTGTAGCATGGATATGCCTTACCTTAAAAAATATATATACGTAGTAAATGACATACTAAAATATTCGCTAAGAATGACAATTTTAATGCGTAATAACCACTCGGACATGAATGAAAACAGAAATAAAATTTTCTGCTATCAGTTTGCTTGCGACGGTAAAGCGAGTAGTTTAACCCGAAGAAACGGGGGCTTCTATTGTGACAATATATAAAGTGAGCAGCACTCAATTTTTTTATTTCCTTAAGAACCAGGTATTTCTTGTACATTTTTTAAAATAAAAGTTAGAAAACTATACGGTTGAATATACGACCAAATTTTTCATTTCATAAAATATTAAAATATTCTTTCAAAACAGTTTTCTGACAAAATTCATGTTCCCCTCATTTCAAAATACTCTGAAGCGATCGAGTAAACATCAAGCATTGGGAAAGGTCTTATGAGAGAATTTCAGCTGCAAATCTGTAGTCAGTACCAAGTCCTCATTTCTCAATGTAAGAAGTTGGTCTGAAATATTAGAGATCCCATGTTTTTACTAGAGAATTAAATAGAACGGCAAATTATATTTGGGCTATGTTATTAGAACATAAAGTAAAAAGAGCAAAAATTAGGATTGTTATTATTATGCTCATAACTAGTTACACTGAAATGGTCCAAATTTGATTTTACACTTTTCTCTATAGGGTTGTAAATATGGTTGTATATCACTTTACAAAAAAAACTTTCAGTATCCATCTTAGAACCAAATCCAACACATCTTTTATAAATATAGACACATTTATGTGGACACGGCTTTTGCATAGGGATATGAATTTTCGGTGAATGCAAGTATTTTCCTCTTCTAGCTTCAACGGAAGAAGTTGACTCTGACTTGAGAAGCAAACTTTCTAAGACAGTTTTATGTCCTATCTTGAAAGTTTTGAAAACCAGAGTTCAGAACTAATTATTCCATCTTATTCTTCCAGGAGTCTTACTTTTACGTTTAGTTAAGACTCTGCAAGTAGTTTATGCCAAACATTAAATTATACTTATCAAATCTAAAGGTTTAACCAAGTTTATCATTAAGGTATAACTAGGCACTATAAAATAACGATTATTAAAAATATATAATGCAGAGGATGCCTTACTTCAATCTAAATTCACATAACAGTCAAAAAATGAAAAAGGATTCACGGAGGTTAATTGTTATGTCAGCAGAGGTGAACCGCGGAAACGAACACTATACATATAATCGATTTCATGCGGTGATATCATGAAATTGCAAAGGTTTACTTTTGATATATATTTGTCGCTTTTTGATGTGACGTCGTCTATGCAACTAATAAATTCTTATCAGGAATATACTGATAAATATTATGTTTAAATCTTCTCACGTTTTCTTTAAGTATTTACAATTTTTTTTAATTTACTTTCCCAACTTCAAGTCTTGATAAAATTCGTTTCTAATGATAATATTAAAATTCCCACAGACATCCGTCCAAGTCGTGAAATCTCATTCACAGAGATTCTGACCGGGAAAAAAGCGCGGACTGAGATCGAAAGCCTTAATAAGTTTTATACGGGTATTCCGAGGCCATAAAGGAAGAGTCTTCAATGTATCCTTCAAACCCTCTTTCAAAAGATAAAGCAAAAATTGCCGAGCTTTTTCGTTATTTTTTTCAATTCCTCTTATAAACTTAGCAACGGAATTTAAATTCTTGTTTAAATTGTTTATTCAGTTTCTCGATGAATTTTGCATGGATTTGAAAATGCTAAATAGCAGATGATTCTTACATTAACAGACATTACAATATTATTCTCAACATAAGCTACTATAAAATGAATTAAAAATACATTATGTTAAAGCAAACCCGGGCTACAAATTCAACCATTATGTATTTAATTTGGCGGAAGAGTAAATAGGCGAAACCAAAATACGAAACGAATGAAAAAAAGAACTTAGCATCACCTTTCGAAAGTAGGTAGGCGAAGTACTTTGAATTTAATCTAAATCCTCGTCCTGAGAAGGAAGTAACGGAAATTCACAAACTTTTCTCGTTAGAAAAGCATCCGGCAGCTTTCTCGACGCAAAAACAATTATCCGTCTTGAATGAATACGAGCTTATGATCGGAATATATCATAAAACTACGTTTCTCCATACTATTCATAAAGACCATTAATGAGAGCATGAAACTTTCGAGACTTAGCCATTTTGTAAGAATGAAGTTTTTAAAGCTAGTACAGTTAGAGTTGCAAGATGGTGAAATGTTTCTTTATTCGTGAGTTTCTTGTTCAAGTTTATTCTGCTATTAGCGAAATAAAAAACCTGATTATCCTAACAAGCTGAAGTTATAAAACCAGACTCGAAATAAAAATTGGGTAAATTTCGGTAAGCTTGTTAATAGAGAGATTAATAAATTATTAATTGATTAAAAATATATTATATTACAGCACACCGGATGCACAAATTCTACCTTCAATTTGATTTCAATTAAACTTGGACACATAATCTCAGGTTAAATGATGCAATTTAAGACCATAATAACAACAAATTCAAAATTTTAAGCTTTACATCTTTAGTTTGGTATTGGAAATAATTTTTAAATGCTTTATTTAATGTTATTCAATTTAATATCAATTTCACTTAATTTGATATCAAGGATATTGAATTGAAATCACAGCATGCTTGTTAAACAAATAATTTAATTTACGCATTTTATGGTAAAATCGAATCATTTAATTTTATTTTTAATTTACTATGTCCACGCTTCTTGATCATTATATAAATGTCTTAGTTTCAGCTCCCTCCTAATATCACGTGCGAGGTAAATTTTAGGGCCAGCTAACTTCTCTCTAATGAGGCTAACTTTCTGATCTTAGTTCAGGTGAGGCAGGTTCAGATATCATCATTGTTACATTTCCATAGTTACCGCCTAGTAGAGTTCGTGATCAAGTTTAGCTTACACTTTAAATAGCACTTAGGAAATGTACCTATTTTATAATGTGCATGAATATTTTCCTGAAAATTGATTGAATTTTAATTTAAATAGTGTCTAATTATTCTAATTCATTTGGATCTGGTTGTGATTTACTTTTTTATTAATTTCATACGTATCTATATTATTATCCTTCAGAGCATTTTTTTCGAAAAAACTTATTATATTAAGTTATCAGCATGGTATATTCTATATATAATTTTTCATGCTCATTGGTTATTTAATTCTCAAGCTTAAAATTAAGGGGGAAGGTATAAAGTTTTGTGACTCACAAGTTTGAGCGCGCCTAGGGCGCGCACCTGTTCGATCTGGCGCTTCGCGCTCGATAATATGTTTATCTGGCGCTTCACGCTCGATGATTTACTTCCCCACATTTTTGCATAGAACTTTTTAAATTACAGGTCACACAATCGACAACTGAAATTTAGTGAATGGGAATTTTCTTTTATTACAGCTCCTTCGGCTTTAACGAACACATTCTCATCACGCGTCTCGTGAGAAAAAAAGGTAAATTGCAAATTTTTAGATTGAATTCAGGCGAATAATTTTGCTTCTAAACATTTTATTGCACCTTGTGTCTTTTTTCCAAAATTTCAATTTGTTTATTTGTATTGTCATTTTTCACGATTCAAGCAAAAATCACGCGTCTTATCAAAACATAGTTAAAAAAAAATTCGTCGATCTTTTTTTGATAAAAGGCTTTTATCTATATATTTTTTTTCGTATCTTGTGCCGTTTTTCCAGAAATTTTATTTTTTAATTTTTAATGTATTTTTTGTACGTTTTAAACAAAAACTACGCCCCCACAAAAATGTTTGAAAACAAATTTTTAGATCCCTTTTGAGTAAACAAATTTTGTTTATTTATTTTTGCAAAATCTTGTGTTGGGTTTCCAAAAACTTAATTAAAGAAATTATTAATGTTATTTTTTATGATTAATACAAAAAACACACACCCCCATCAAAAAATCATTGATAAAAAATGTATAGATCTCCTACAAGTGAACAAGTTTTGTCTAATCATTGTTTTCAAGTCTTATGTCGGTTTTCTAAAAATTTAATTTTTTTAATTTTTAATGTTTTTTTTCACAATTGAAAACAAAATCACGCGTCCCGTAAAAAAATTATTGACAATAAATTTGTAGATATTTTTTAAGTGCACAATTTTTTGGTTAATTCATCTTTTTTGTACTTTTCATAGTTTGACCGCAAAATGGAATTTTTTACTTTTCATTAGGTTTTGTGCGCTCAAAATTTGAATGTTTGATTTTTCAAGGAAGTTTAAAAACTTGTGATGTTAATCTTGAGCGGCTTTTAAAAAGTAACGTTCCACTACTCTTAACTTTTTTTCATATCGTGCGTTGTTTCACTTAAAATTTTCATTTTCGTTTTTAAATTCTCATTCTGATGAGAAGGTATTTGTTTTATGTAAAATTTTACTCAGTCGGTTTTCATCAAATCTCCGAGTTTTGAGACCCCCTCAGTCAGAAAAAACGATTTTTACGAATGTGTCTGTCTGTTGTCTGTAGTATGTAGTCTGTAGTCTGTAGTTTGTAGTATCCTGTAGGCACCATAACCTTCGAAAGATTGATCAGATTGGATTGTGTTTCGGCACACTTTTTGAAGGCCTGAAAAGCAAGAACAAGTTCGCTTACCAGCTATTTTGGATAAAAATTCCAAAAGTGAGCACATTTTGAAAATTTTTGAGACCACTTTTTTCCAAGATTTGAAAATTCTATGTACATTCGTTAGTAGCACTGAAAAATACAAACAATTCATTATAATGATATTTTTTGATACAAAGAAAATTTTCAGAGTTATAGCATTTTCAAAATACAAACAAAAAACGAAAATTAACATTTTAAGCCAAACAACGCGCGATATGAAAAAAAGTCTAAAACAGAAAAACGTTTCTTTTTGAGAGCGCTACAAGATTATTATAACAACTTTTTTGAATTTTTAAAACAAAATCGGAAATTCAAATTTTGATCGCACAAAAAAAAATTAAAAATTCCATTTGGCGGTCAAACTGTGCAAGATATAACAAAAAATAAATAAAAAAAATCGTGCACCATAGAATTTTTCACGATTCAAGCAAAAATCACGTTTTGATACGATGAGTAGTTTTTGTTTTATTCGTGAAAAAAACATTAAAAATAAACAAAATAAGTTTTTGGACAAACGACACAAGCTATGAGAAAAAATAAATGACGAAGCTTGCTCATCCAAAAAACAGCTACAAAATTTTCATTAACAATTTTTAGATAGAACGCTCAGTTTTTGTTTTATTCGTAAAAAACAACATTAAAAATAAAAAAATTGAATGTTTTGGAAGACGACACAAGGAAGGAAAAAATATAATAGGCAAACTAGTTCACTCATATAGGATGTACAAATTTGGTATTCATAATTTTTTGAAAGGCGAGTACTTTTTTTTGACTCGTCAAAAATGAGAATAAGAAAATTAAATTTTTGGAAGAAAGAAAGAAGAGAAGAAAAAAAATGAAAGGACAAAAGTTGTTTCAACCAAGAAAGATCTATAAACTTGTTATAAACTCTTGTTATAAGAATGCATCAAAAATTAAAAATTTATTTTTTGGAAAAACGGCATAAGCTATCATAACTTTTTATGTAACAAAATTTTTTGCCTAAATTATATCTACAAATTTTCTCAGAAGCACTTCACACTAGTGTGCGTATTTTCAGTTTAAATCATAAGAAATAACGTTGAAAACAAACAAATTAAATTTATGGAGCAACGTAAGAAGTTGCAATAAAAAATTTTTCGTATAGGATGCACACTTTTTTATAATTATAAAAACAAGGCAATGAAAATACGTATGTTTCAATGCCAATCCATATTATGAATTGGGATAATATAAATTTATTAAAAGGATAGATTTTTCGGGGTAGCTGCGAATAAAAATTAGTTCAAAATAAGGAGCAAATATTGAAGTAATCATGAAAAATTATATTTGTGAATTATTTTGCAAAAACTGAATAAACAATACCAGCTTGAGATACAGAAATAAATATGATATACTTTTGATATAATAGTGTTGAACATAATGTAGAAAAGTTCAGATTTCGGACAAAATCGAGTGCAAAGCACGAGGCTCGTGATGGGAATGTGTATGTTAGAGTCAAAGGAGCTTCAACAAAAGAGAATTCACAATCACTAAATTGCAGTTGTCGATGATTTGACATTTAATTTTAAAATTCATGCGCACAAATGTGGGGCAATACAAAGACTGAGCGCGTATCGAGCGATGAGAATGTGCCCGCACAGCGGGCAGATTTTTTATTTAGTTTTTCAAATGGTTTAACTCTGATAATTTTCTTTTTACTGGAAAAAGTCGTGGAGATAAATTGTTTGGCTTTCCGAGTACTACGAATATCCTTACATAGAGTTTAAAATTGTTCAAAAAATAATACTCTCAAAAATGTTGAAAATGCTGTAACTTTTTCAATTGTCATCGAAAATAGCTGGCTAACGAACTCGTTCTTTCCTTTTAGGACTTAAAAAAGTGTTTTAAAGCTCAATCCAACCTGTCCATTTTTTCGAAAGCTATCGTACCTTCGTAAAAATCGTTTTTTCTGACTCAGGGGGTCCTAAAACGTGGAGATTTGATGAAAATCGAGTAAATCAAATTTTACATAAAACCAATACCTTCTCATCAGGGTGAGAATGTAAAAATCTAGAAGAATTCAAATTTGATTATTTTTATTATTAAAATTTTTGTACTTCTGTGTTTAAATATCTTAATATAATAATGCTCAAGACGTCCACGATCAGTAATATGTTTCAGATATCGTAATGAATTTTTCTCTTGTCGGAACTCAATCAAGAGGAAAGTCGATTCGATTGATTTATAGTTTCTTTTACGACCTTACAGAATTCCGATCAAACGAGTTCTCACTTAGTTTATGTAAAGTTGGAAACCGAGTTTTTCGTTTTATAGGTGCAATTGCCGTCGAACGTTGACGATTAATTAACAGAAAGAGGGAAATAATGTTTTCAGCAGTTCTACGTTAGATGAGGTGGCGTAAAATAAATAATCCTTGAAAGAGTTATGAGAAAAAAAAGTTTATCAGCTTCGTGACATGCCCTAATTAAATTAAGGTTCGTAACGAATTTCAAGTTTAGCCTCTTGCAAACACGTAGCATGATCTTTCCGCGAGGCGTGTTATATTCTGCCTGGCTCAGGGGAAACATGATAGTTCGTTTTTGGCTTTATTCCAAATAACTGATTTAATTTTCTTGTTGCATGTCTTATATTATATATATAATTATCAGCGGTGTGCAAAAAGCTCGAAACTTTGAGTCGAGCCGATTATTTTTTTACTATAGTCAAGTCGAGTCGAGTTCGAACTCGACTTGACTCGAACTTATCGAGCTCGACTCAGCTCGAACTTATCGAGCTCAGCTCGACTCATCTCATATACTAACAAACACGACTCGTTCGAACTTCAATTTTTGTGTTTTTTGCAGACCCCCAATAATTGTTATTTTATTTAAGAAAATTGATTGAGGAATCAAAGTGATGTTACTTCGTTCCCTTTGCTGTTTTGGATTCTCATACCTGAAAAGATGAAGATACCTATCCCAGAGGCACCTTGTGATGACATTTTTTACTCCAGTATTTCTTTTGCCCCTAAATTATTAGCTAATGGTTCAGAGTTATCCTTCCAGGATGCTAGTAGTAGGGATAGTCTAGTATTCAGGTAGTTTTACATTATATGAGGCCTGTCCAGAAAGTATCCCATCTTATAGTGTATTAGGTAAGAGTTAATTCTGATTAATGGCGATGATATTCCATTCCAAAGTACTCCCCTTTGGAAACTACAACCTACTTCTAAGGATCCTTAAATTTTTGGAATCACTCCTTACAGTCACCTTTCGAAATAGCTAACAGCTGTATCGTCGCATTCTGTTTTATTTCCTCTAGGTCTTGAAATAGTTTTCCTTTTAAAGGATACTTTATTTTGGGAAACAACCTCTTTTACAAAAAATCAAACCGTTTCCATCTCACTGCGTCACATATGCGGGGATTCAGGTATCTTCCACTGCGAAGATTGGGCCTATATTTCAGGGAGATGGCCATAAAACTGCGACTCATTCCCAGAAATGAAATTTTTAAACATTTCCGGCTTGTTTCTGATTGGTTCCGAAATGTCCTAGGTGACTTCTACTCGATAATTCTTTTGGTCTTTCGTCAGCATCCGTAGAACAAATGCAAATCGCGGCTCATCCCCAAATATTGGCTTAAAATTTCCGAAAAAATATTTTTCGGACTCGTTTAACATTTTGAGATGTTTTGGCCGCAGGGGCCCTGCCAGAGCGAGGGTCATTTTCCAACATACCATAATTTCCTGTGACTTTCACTTTTGATACTATGTTGTCTTTTATTTTAACTACGCGATTCAGTTAAATGTACTTTAATAAGTCAGAAACTACGGCCTATCGGGCTTTTTGTGTTTGACCGATGTTTCAAACCGGGTCTGATTTTTAGATTGGCTTTCAACAAATTAATTGCGTTATTACTCATATCAAGAGTTCTCTAGAGCTTATATTCTTAAACATTATTCTTGGTGAAATTTTCTTCTATGGGTATCTTTCGACGAATAGCGAGATGATACATTTGTAGGATAAGAAGTAAATCGAGCACCATTAGGAGATAAGAAATAAATCGAGAAATCGATTAAGAATGAATCTAGCGGCCAAGCGGATAGAAGAGAGTCTCTTTAACCGCTGGCTAGTTCGCATTTGCCCTGGAAAAACGGCACTGGATTAGAAAATCGATTTCATCGATTGTTCACATATTTCCTGCCTTCGCCGATATACTAAACCTTGTACTTGATCTCGTGCCAATATAGAGAAGACAAAGAACTGGTCAAATTATTTTAAAGTTTTCTCTTATAAACCCATGGTTTCGATTATCTAAGTGTATTTAAAGAATTATTTTTGCAATATGAAAAAAAGAAAAAGAAAGTTGTTGTTTATCATGGTGCTGCTGCGTGTATCCAACATGTTCACTATGACTTATCATTTTTATATTTCAACTAAAAATTATAATTTTTCAACCTGGAATTGGATGGTTTAATTTAAAATTTTTTATTATGTTTAACTAAAAAAATTAATTTTTAACTACAATGTTAGAATATTTAATTGGATTAATTACATTTTTAGTTAAACAAAAATTAATTTTCTGTTAAAGAAAAGGCGAATTTTTAACAAAATAGCTCACTTTTCAACGAAAGAGATAAATTTTTAATTCAAATGATGAATCTTGAACCAACAAAAATGAATTTAAAACAAAAATTTTAACTTTCAACTCACAAAATTAAATTTGTATTCCAAAAAAGATGAATTCTAAACGAAAAATCAAGTAGTTGTTATCTCAACCAAAAAAATTAATTTTTAATCACAAACAGTTGAATTTAACAAAAAAAAAAAGACTTTTCGCCATGAGTTTAATTTTCAACTTAAAAAGATTTTTCAGTCGTCAAGGGG
>CAKNWT010312386.1:0-11066 GCA_932066315.1 Andricus coriarius | reverse complement strand
TGAGGCGCCTGGGTCTTCTTAGCTTGAACTGATCTCGTGTCGAAACCATTTTCACGTTTCTTTGCGAAATCTGCTAGCTTCTGGTGGTTCGGATCCCACCTTAAGCTGTAGGTCCCCCCATCATGCACTTGACTGCAACCCAGTCCGTGAATGATGGGGTAAAAACCAGGCTTTACCCAATGTGTTAAGGCACACGTTCTTATCAGATCACTTTATTGGATTACAGTAATGCGTCCGTGACTGATAATATATACCGGGACAGCCCCGTGCATACTATTCAAAACTTAAAAATAAAATAAATCCAACTACACAAAAATGCCTTCGACACATTAGGCTGTAACCATCTTAAGCTTGAGACAATAATTTTTTTTTTATAATCACTTAACGTATCACTGCTGCGAAATCTGATATTGTACTCCAAGATCTGAAGACCAAGATCACTTATGTGATTGAATCATCGGCACCAGACGATGGTAATATCACGGCAAAGGAGGAAGAAAAACGAGCGAAATCTTAAGCACCTCTTTTCGAGCTCAGCAGGCTGTACCAAGGCTACAAAGTCCATCTTGTAGTTTTGATAATCGGCTGTCTTGGAGGTATGAAACCTTCATTTCTTAGCCAACTCAACAAGATTCCTTTTGCGAGCGTCAGGCTCATTCCATCGCGAACCGGATGCAAAAAGCTGTTCTTCTGGGATCACTTCATCTGGTCCGTTAACACTGTACCTTATAACATTCTACAACGATTGGGAGCTCTTAAAAAGTATGCAGATGTGAAACCTTCAACTCCAACTCTCCCGTCTACCGCGTAAGGTCATCCACGGCAAGAAACCTGAATCCAAGGAACAGTGTTGCACGATGTTGTCTCGTGTAAATTTCCTGTTCTTGCTTACCTTCTAGGTCAGAAGGAGCAGAAGTGGATAACGTGCACGTTCTAGTTGCATCGGGATTGGTTGCTTTAAGGAACCATGATCGTAGCTTCCGGGGCCTACAACTTCTCACATAATAATAATATTATTCTCGGGAAGCGACCAACGACGATAAATTTCAAGAATCCATAGAGAAGTTTCTTGAAATTTATCGTCGTTGGTGGCTTCCCGAGAATTTTTGTGGCACCCAAGCTTGTAGTAGTGAGCTACATGATGAGCACGTAGATCTCACCGGGATACCCGAAAGGGCTACTGTCCAGCCACAACATCGGCCATAAGTGGTAAGCAGCAGAGCATCAGCTGCGCCTGCGGGAATGTTTTGTTTGGGAGTCCCAAGCCGACCATTTCCGCAGGAATGCCACGACATTGCATCAACTTCCAAACTTATTATGATCAGTACCTGATGCGCTGCCAATTCGAACACGAGACGGGAGCGACCGCAACATCTCTCGACGGGATGGCCTTTCGCCAAAAATTTGAAGAGAATTTCCCGGAAATGAAAACAGTAATTGAAGACGACCTTGAACAACGAAGGCGTCAAATTATAGATGAGAACCTTCTCCCTAGAAGAACCATCAACCGAATAAGATTTGAGGTTGAGACTGCATTCCGCCAGCAATTGCAGGTTGCGCAAGCCAGAAAGAAGATCAAGTGTACGCCGGGAATATATGGGGACGTGATCAGATGTCACTTTCAAGCAACGGCACGGGAAAGACCTGTCAGGGGCGAACAACATCGTCTCTTCGTGGGTCTTCATCCCGAGCTTGCCCATAGAGTGACTGAACAACATGTTGCTGATCAACTAAGATCCATTAGGCGGCGCCACCGTATATTCGAGGTCGACATAACTAACATCGAAAAACAGGTGCAATAACAACTAGCAGAATCTGTAGCACACCACGCAGATGTGGTGGAAGAGGAGGTTCATATACCTGTGACACGAGACGCTATGGACGAGCGGGTGGCGGATCTGAGGTATGCGGCAGGGCGTTTGTCTCTTGGTCGACAGTCGTTAGGCTTGCAGCCGCAGGAGCCTGCCCCTGCTACTGCTGAACTCATTGAAGAGCTTGATGAGCAAAAGCCTGCGTCTCAGAGTGTGCTACACTGATACCATCCTAGAGTTCGCAGATTAAGAAGCATCAGTGAGAAACGGTCTGCTGAAATTTAGAGTCACCAAGGACCTTCTATGGTTAATTAACGGCTTAAACAACGTGATACTGCCTCTGTTTTTGGAGCAGGATATGAACTTTCTGTAGGTAGACTCTTGCATATTGCGCTTCGGTCGTGTGTGCCAGGATGATAAGCATAAAACTCAGAGGTCAGGCTACTAACAACTATGCCCCAAGAAAGATGTCAGATATCAGTTCGACAGCGACAATTTGAAAGAGCGGTCGCGAGAAGGAATAACAAATAGGACTTTTTTGGCAGACGAAAAACACTTCTATCGCGGACTTGCAGATTGCAAAAACAAGACTCAAAATTATTAAGAAGCACTTATGGCCGAGGCAATGGCCAGTTATTGATCGAGCATCTGGGGTTCTCATAGGTCAAGTCAACTGGACACGAGGTGGCTCCGTCTAGAAAAGGACAGATTTGCACGGTTGCCTGGGATGAATATTCTATCCATCTCAGCATCCGATGTAACCAAAGTAACTGAAGAGTAACTAAGGAGGGCTAAAAACTCGAAAGCGCCGGGGTTGGATGAGGTGTACAGCTTCTGGTACAAATACCGAGAGGTTTTGCACCCCGCCCTTGCTGGGGCCCTTCAAAATATCTTGGAGAACCCAGATTACTTGCCTTTCTTTATGATGGAGGACGTAACGTATATAATGCCCAAAAATATAGATGCTGGTAGTCCTAGTGATTACCAATCAATCACCTACCTCTCGACCCTCTATAAATGTCTCACGGCTATCATTTCTGCTTTTTTTTATAAATATTGTGAGGAGAACAACGTCCTGCCCAAAGAACATAAGGGTTGCTGTCGAGGCTCCCGTGGTTACAAGGAGCAAGTCACGAGTGACAGTGTGGTTGTGTTGCATGCGAAAAACCACCAATGCATTTTGCACATAGCCTACATTGACTACCAACTGGCGTTTCCCTCAATATGTCACGATTATTTACTCGAGGTCCTTAAGGCATATAAGATTTGTCCTTTCGTCACCCAATTTCTGAATCACGCTATGCACACAAGCTGCACAAGAATTATATGTTTTAGTCGTGGGGTGATGAGTGATATCCGGTCCATGCCCATTAAACGAGGTCGAAACTAAACAACCTACTTAACATCTTGCTGCAGTTCTCCTATGACATTAGGATGTCTCTGGGTTTGGAAAAATACACAAGGCTCCATTTGTCCCGTGGAGAGATAAATGCTCCACTCATACTGGACGACCATGCTCTGATTGAGGCGATGACTGATAAAGAATCGTACAGGTACGTTGGCATATTACAGACGAGGGCTCCGCTCCACTCTGCAATTAAAAAGGCTCTTGAGGCTGCTATTTCGGGTCTTAGTCTGACTGAAGGTCGGTCGCCTTAGTCTAATTCTGGCATCTGGCCTCGGTGCGAAGAACATCATAAAAGGCAATAGACACCTATGCCATTCCTCTCCTAACATATTCTTTTGGTCGGTCACTTGGTCCATGGCCGATTGCACCATGAAATGAAAGCCACGCAAGCTTGGAGGCAGAAGGCTCTTAGATTTTCATCGATTATGTGACTCAATGGTTATGAAATTGCGCGAATATTTTCAAAACAGGACTAACATCTCACTCTACGAATTATATGTAGAGTTGATCTGTATGCCCCCTCAAAACTGACAGTTGTTGATTTCCAGAACATCGGACATCTCAACACTGAACAGCTAGCTGCCTAGTTGTGAGGTAAACAGCTGCACAAGCAACATCCCCAAATATTAGATCTCCCTTGCGTGGATAGTGATGCTTCAAACCTCTGGTTAAGGCGGAGAGAACTCTTTCTGGAGACTGCAGGATTTGTCATTGCCATCCAGAACAGGGTAATTAAGACGAGGAATTACCAAAAACACGTCCTCAATATGGCGGCAGTTATTGACAGATGCCGTCTTTGTGGAGCTCCCAATGAGAACGTCGAGCACATCATTGATGGCTGCACGATGCTTGCCTCGCAAGATTGCATGAGCAGACATAATGATGTTGTTGGGCTCATTCACCAGCAAATTACCCTGAACACTGGTTTACCAAAGAGATTTGAGCCTTACTACAAAAATATATTGCAATTAAAGTACTAGAGAACAAACAGCGTCTCCTTTACTGGGACAGGGCTATTCTCACTGACCACCTAGTCAGACACAATCGTCCAGATGTCCTCTGGTTAGATAAACGAGCTTAACACGTAAGAATCATAGACATAAGCGTTCCCCTTAACAATATCATCAGGCTCCGATATACTGAGAAGATTCAGCAATATCCGGAACTCAAACAGGAGATCCTGACCGTGTATAGGGTGTACAAGGTCACCGTCGTGATCTCCTCCACTGGGAATGTTCATGCCAGGTACGTAGAAATCTTGGAAGAGCTGGGAGTTTGAAATATTCTACATCTAATTCAGAAGGCAATATTGCTGAACACTTGCCGCATCGTCCGGCGTTTTCTGGGCGTGAAAAATAATAGCGGCTAAAATCGCCTTCTGTGGCTATTCCGCGTAGACGGCAGATGACTGTCATAAACACATTTTTAATTTTTGACCTTTTTGTATATCTGTATGTCCATGTGCGTGTGTGAAGTTGTGTTTGTCTCTCGCCGTTTAATGTGAATAAGATTAATATTTTGAATCGTTGGTCTCAATCGTTGGCATTGGAACTAGCGTCTGTAAGAAAGATGGATCTATATAAATGGGCTCTCCAGTATGAATGTTAGATCCCTATAGGGCTATGCAAGATAAATGTTTTGATCCCTATAAACGGGCTCTCTAGTATGAATGCTGGATCCCTATAAAAGGCGTCTCCGGGATGAATGTTGGAACCTTATAAACGGGCTGTCCAGGATGAATCTTGGATCCCTATAAGGCTCTCCAGTGTGATTGTTGGATCTCTATGGACGGGCTCTTCAGTGTGCATACTCGCAAATTAGGACGATTGCGCAACCAGAATATAAAGTTCGGAAACAACGACTGACACCAATGAATATACTAATCACTTGCCGCATTTCGCAACCGTGTTTATGTAGTAGCGAAGTACAAGGTCATGAGTACCTGTGGTTGGAAGGTGGGCCAACATAATAATAATAAGTAATAAAACACTTCTCTCGATAAATACATAATTGCGCAGCAAGATAATATACGTACAATGATATTAACATATGTTTTAACTATTTCAAAGTAAAATAGGAATATATATATGTATGTGTGTGTGTGTGTCAAAAAAACTAATTGTTGAATATAGGTAGTTGTTTATAAGTATGGAGTTACGCATAGAATCATATAGCTATACGTATATAAATTCCCGGAATTTAAAGCCTGTGATACTTTTTTCGAACATTAAAAATGCCTACTTTCGGTTGCTTTCAGGATATGAGTATAGTAGTAATAGCTTCAGCATGCGGTCTTTCCTTAATCTCTCTCTTGAATCTGCGGATTTCTTTTCAAATAAACATGAAAAACTGAGGAAATTTTCACTTATTTTTGTTCTTACTTCCTACGTTGTATTATTAAACTCATGTGTTCAAGAAAAACCGAATTTTTGGTGAAATCACTAATTAGTTTGGCATCCTGGCTTTTTAATACCAAAAATTTGAATATTTTCATTAAATGTTAAATAAGTCCACGCGGACAGAGGAGACACAGGGGAGGGCTTTAAAAGTTCACGTTTGTTCGCAAGGGGGCAGGGGGTTAAAAAGTGGTAAAAAAGTGGCCACGTAACTTTTTTACCGGCCAGAAGGGCCATTTTTATGCCGTCGCCCAAATATTATTATCTACTTACCAACAGAATTTAAAATTATCCCAAAAGTGAAGAACAGAGCACAAATAAAAAACTTCATTTTTTCAGAGACAGAGAAATAATTTTGATCGAAAATCTTGAGCTGCAACTGAGAAAATGTTGAATATTTCACTGATATATATATATTTATATATACACATACATACTAACCATTATCTTATTATTGTAACAAGGACCACTTACTGTTAGGCGGTGGGATGAAGTTTAAGCAATAAAGATTTGCGTAATGTATACGTTTATTGTCATAAAATGAACAAACTTTATTAACTATTCTTAAAAATATTAGAACCTAGAGTAAACCAGAGATTACATTACCTCTCGATTGGAGAAAACCGACATTGGAGACGAATTTTTGCTTTGTGCTCATTTACTTTTAGGCCATTGGTCCAAAGTCGGGCCAACATTATCAGTCAAAGATTGGCAGCCTGAGTTTGGCCACATTTTACATTTTTAAGAAATTCGTGCTGGCCCAGCCTGAGCAGCCAGATTTCAGGATCAAAAAGTAAACGACTATTGGGTGAACTCTGGGCCAAAGTCGGCCATAGTTGGCACGATCGTGGCAGCATATTTTCGGGCAATAGTCATAACTTTTAAGCCGTTTTTCTTTGTGAAGATTGAAAAACGTGTTTTTTTAAAACGGATAGGCTTAAGTTTAGCATACTAAATTATGAAGAGAGCAAACGAATAGAGTTGGAAATAGCCTGAAATATTGAAAGGGCGTAAGTAATTTTTTTGGGAACAAACCATTTTGCTTCTTTTCAAAAGTCGCTTATCTTAAAAACATCACAGAAAAACGCCGATCTGCAAAAGTAGGCCAAAATATGTGTAGTTTTGAGTTGCAACAAAAATGAGCTTATTTTGAGAATATAGGGGAAATTCATCATTTTGAGACAGTTTCATTCAATATGATTTTGTTTTTCGTTATTTGGACAAAATAAAAAGTGATGAGCGGGTCAGCTATAATAATGATCACTTATTTTTTAATTTATTTTCATTTCAGAGCTTAGTTTGAACCCCCTACACGCACGTATGTTAAATTGCGCAGTTTTGTTATCTCCCACCACGGTCCCTATACACTCTCTTCCGCGTCAGTGGATGACCAATAAAAAAAAGAAGCCCGAAGAGCGCCCTCATTGGTTTAAATTGAGTATTTTTTCACGACCTCATTCGTACTCTCACATCAAATTTCCTAAAGTTGATTGTATTTTGCGAAACACTTAAAACACTTGAAAATATTACTATCGAGACCTTTATAACGTACCTTTACGTTACGGAGATTTTCTCCAAAAAGTCGTATGAAGTTTCAGTCCCACACATGCTAATCTTCCTGACGGCTAGCATTTCCAGCTATCGACGTCATGCCACAAAACTGACTATTCAGCGAAATATTTTCGTCGTTTTTTTATTCTATGATATTGATTTTTAGTTGGCGAATGGTCGTATGTCAATAAAAACACTTGAAAAATACTTATGCAAGCACGCAGACTAACGCACTCCGACTTTTTCAACTGCGCGATAAGCCGGATAACCACTCGCCTGAACCGTTTCCATAATATTGAGCAATATATGTACCCTTCCGAGGCGAGAGTCGCAACCGTCTTTCGTCCTACGCGCTGAGAAACTGCGTGGGGCAGCAGTTCTAGGAATGTCGAGTGTATTTATTTGTATTATTATTGATAGTATTTATTATTGATTTCAAATCACCCGCGCTTTTCGGCTGAAAATGTCGCGACCGGCGGCGCATCGGTACAAGAACGGGGCAGCCAATTAGCATCGTTGATAAAAATAAACTGCCGAATCGCGGTAAAGGTGGGGCCCCCTCCAGCATTAAAATAATTGGTCGGGTATGTTTCAAGGATCTTTAAGTAAACGGAAGTTTACTGTATTTTTCTATTAACACATCGTTGGAATGTGAGAACTTTACTTCCAGTCCGTGAATATTTGTCTTGCAAAAAGCAATTTACAATAATCGACGCTAATAGATGCTTCGGAAAGTTCTTCTAGAATATATCAAAACACGTTAGTTTGCATCGTCTTTCGAGCGACTTGTTAGTACACACCCGTTGAGCCGTGGACACACTGCTGATGCTTTTCCTTTACATATTTTAGCAACTATTGGCTTAACAAACCTGTGGACTTCACTGGGAGATACTGGTGCATAACGATACGAGATGATCGTCGGCCTCGTTGGATTTTGTTCCTATAACGAGCAATTTTCGAAACGAGTTTCTCTTATATTGATTGGTCTCATTCTAAAAACTCGAATCATTTCTCATTAAGTGTGGAATGACAGGTCAGTGTCATGACAAATTACATCGAACGATTGCGTAAAAGAAAGTCTAAGATAATGTCGTTGATGGAGGCTTAGCTTAAACTTTTTTTTTAAATAAATACATTTAATGCTTTTAATACAAACTTATGTTACATTCTTATTAAACGTATCTACATTAAGAGAATATACAGGGTGTTTTTTTTAACTTGAGGCATCGAAATATCTTAAAATCATACGCATCCTATGAAAAAAATATCCGTAATAAAATAAAATTGGTGTTCCCATTTGAAATTACAAAATTGCCCCCCCCCCCCCCCTCCTCCGGGGGGGGGGGGGGGAGTCAATCTGTTTAAAGTCGCTTTTCCCCCTCGAAAAAAAAGTTTATATTTTGGATATTTTTTCATACGATGCGTATTTCTTGAGATATTTTGATGTCTCAAGTTAAAAAAAACACCCTATAAGCAGATTATTAAGTAATATGACAAACACTTTTATTTTGTCTATTACAATAGTTAATCTAGATTATATCCAATTGTTCCTAAAAATTGAACCCATCGCCCGAGAGCTCCGGCTCTTGCAGTCAGCCACGTTGCATTGGGCTAACTCCCCAATGCGACGAGTTATGCGGTTACGTCACCAGTATCGCGCAGTGCCACCCACAATAGGCCTCTCTCGGATGGAGGCCATGGTTCAGTTGGGAGTGGCAATAGGACTGAACCGAGGCGACGACCAGGCAATGGCCCCGGACAAACGCGAGAACATCGATTTAAGTGGTCGCACCAACTCAGGAGGGACATCCTTACCTGTTGGCAAAGAAGCTCACCGACGCGAAGAGGATTCATGCAGAGGTTACATGACCGTTGGGTCAATATGCACCCGGAATATGCTCATAAAATGCCTCAGTATTTAAGAGATCAAGTATCCTTTTTGCGCAGAAACGGATATGAAGCTCTTTTTCAGCAAGAAGAAGAGCAACATTCTCCAGAGAACATACCACCCGTTCCAGCAAGACCACCTTTGCAGATAGCCGATAATGCCAACATGAGAAGTAGGAGATCTATCCACCCAAAAGTCTTTCTCAGGATGGACAAATTATCTGAAGCTAATAATGCTCTACTTGATTTGCTCCCTGAATATGTTAATCTCTGGGATCTGAACTGTGTAGTTTACGAGCAGGCAGTCTCTTTGCTTAGCGACAATAGAAGTGACGATACTTCAGTACGCCTGAGTAAGACGCGTGAGCGTATTGCACAGCTTCAGTTTAAAATTGAAACGGCGAGACGGCATGCATCAAACATTCAGTGCGTGATTAGCTATATAACATCAAATAAAAAATTCACTCCAAAAGTTAAGGCACTTGCTCGAAACTTGAGGAAAGCAAATCACACGCTGAACAAGTGTAAACTTTTCACCATCAAGCAGCACTGGACGCAAAAAATAAGATCTCTTTTAACAGCAAAGCAGCGCCTTGAACGGCGAGTAAAATGGATTCAGGAAATTCCACCTTTTCAACTCATCCTTCTCGTCTGCTCAATAAAACGTCAAGTGTCGTTGAAAATCCGCCTAGACGAGAAGAGATTCAAGTGTTCTGGGAGAAAGTGTATGGAGATACTTCTCAGTTAAATGAAGACGCTTCAGATATATCACTCTTTCGTAACTTTTGCCAAAGGCAAAGGTTACAGGCTCCAGAGGAAGAGTGTCCACTAATTACTGCCCAAGAAGTGAAGAAAGTTATCGCTAGAACTAAGAACTTTTCAGCGCCAGGGCCAGATAAAATCAACAACTTTTGGTGGAAGAAGTTCACTTCTACGCACCAGCATCTAGCTCGTATATTCACTACTTTCTTAAACGGAGAACAACCCATCTCGCAGTGGCTAGTGGAAGGACGCACGGTATTGATTCCTAAGACCGGAGATTTGTCAAGTCCACAGAACTACAGGCCCATAGCTTGCTTAAACACCAGCTACAAGCTATTCACTGGCATCCTCAAAGAGAGGATATTAACATCTATCGAGCCGGTATGGAGTGCAATAGTTGAACAACGTGGATGCAAGAGAGGGCTGGCAGGTTGCAGGGAGAACCTGTTAATAGACAGGTGTATTACCCAAGACTCGATCAGGTATCGACGCAATCTGTCCATGGCTTGGATTGACTACCGTAAGGCATTCGATAACACGAAACATGAGCTACTTATTAAGCTCCTTGAGTGCCTGTAGGTGCATCCGAAAATAGTGAGATGCATACAAGAGCTTATGCTCTTGTGGCGGACAAAATTTTTCATAACATCTGACAAAAGGCAAGTGACTACCAGCTATATCACATATAAGAGGGGGGTCTTCCAAGGAGACTCTCTAAGTCCGATACTTTTCTGCATCTCCCTATTGTCTCTATCTATAGTGCTCCGAGGAAAAAGCTCTGGATACCTATGTGGCCCACGAAACAGAAGAGAATATAAGGTCAACCACCTTTTATATATGGACGACCTTAAACTCTTTGCTTCCTCGAAAGAGGATCTTAAAATCCTTGTGGAGGCAGTGAATAGGTACTCTGAAGCGATTGGCATGAGCTTTGGACTGGACAAGTGTGCCTGCGTCCACCTACAGCAAGGACGACTAGAAACTACACCATCGAGTGACGATCGGGATGTTCAACTCATAGGCGGAAATACCATCCAACATCTTAATAATGGAGAAACATATACATATCTTGGAATACCGGAAGCGGAAACCCAAGATGTGCGTGTCTTAAAAACGGCCCTTGTCAAAAGGTATCGCCAAATTCTCAGAAAAATTTGGGCTTCTGAATTATCTGGAAAGAATAAGATTCAGGCGACCAATATGCTGGCCGTTCCTATACTGCTCTACACATTTGGCGCAGTAAAATGGAAC
>CAKNWT010312379.1:0-13726 GCA_932066315.1 Andricus coriarius | reverse complement strand
TAATTTATTTGATGTTATTGTTTCCCTTTGATTGACCTTCGGGCTTCATTGATCATCGCATGGAATCCTCCCAATGCTTCTGCTCGTTCAAGGTTCCTTTTCTGTTTATGAGTTTTGGGGGCTACCTTTTGGCTTGTGTGGTGACTCATGTTGTCGCTTGTTCGTGCCTTGGTGGGGGGCTGCCGGGCTCCCTTCTCTGAGAGAGCTCAGTTACTATCAAGGTGTAGGCTGGGTGGCTGGTTTTTCGGGGTTGCAACGATGGGAGATCAATTATGTGTGTTAAAGTCCGTGGCTCTGCAAGCTCTATTAGTTATTGAGTGATTTCCCGACTCGATCGTCTTCCGGTGTTGTGGGAAGTGACGAGTCACGATCGTGGTCGTAGCTTCCGGAGGCTACATCTGTGCCAATTTTCACCAACAACCAAAACCTTTTTTTGGACACCAAGGGAGTGGTCCAATGGATATACCCGAGGACTAGTATGCCGGACTAAATCGGTAATAGGTATTTAACGACTTTGACATGACCGAGCATGGTTCCTTCGCTAGCCCACGCCAGTCCGTCATTAATTCAAAACACTGTCTATAAAGACCAAAGTAAATCACCGGCCGACAATGAATACTGTTAAAATCTCTAAAATTGCGCAAAACATTCATCGATGATATTTTTATTAGCTGATAAAATTTGGAAATGATATAATTTAAAAAAAAATGACAAAAAGGATTAGGAAAATAGGCCAATATTGTCAATATTGAAGGTAATCTTGAATAAAATGCAAAATGAGCAAAACTCCCAACAGAAATTGAACGGGTTAACCGATTTTTTTCTATCTTTTTTTATTTATCTCGTCATTACGTAAGGAATCTAATGCAGCATATTAAAATTCAATTTCTTATATTTTAATAATTATAAATTTCGTTTAACCGTCTCGAATCATGTAACGTTCTAACAATAGGAATGTCGGATGAGTTACGAGCGACCGCCCGGGGCTCAAGAATCGTCGAAAAATTTCAAGCTCCAGTACCCAGCTGCGCTCCTCAAATTGGGAGCGCCTGTTTTCGGATCATTGTGGATATTTTCCCGGTGGCGGATTGCTCCTTTACAGGCGCATAAATGAAGTACATTTTCGATTAATTACAAAATAACAAAAACAAGAACATTTTTCAAGAAACAATGGCTTTCATTTTGTATATTATGCCATTGAGATTATGTGGTTCAAATTTTACATCGAACAATTCATCCGTGTAGGAGGAAACATGTCATTTGTAATACATGGGCTAAAATTCAAGCCTGACTAAGCGCCGTAAAAGCTGCCTCAGAATATATATTTACCTAACCAATCTGAAAAAATCAGTTAACCTTAGGCTAGTATGTATATAGATAAGCAACCGCCTATTTTATTCTAATTTATAAGAATACTTGTATAATATTTAAACCATGTTACTGGTATCTTTTACTGTTTGGTTTCTATAAATTTACTCAAATTAGTATCGCACTCTCCTGATAGCTTGAATCACTCTTTCATAAGGACACACCTTTGTTTAAATCATTATTCTTGTGAATGTTTATTGATTATTAGTGTTTTTTCATAACTAAAGAGCCGCATAAGAATTCAAAACAGTTTTTTAAACATAAAAATCATAGGTTAATTCTGAAAAAAGTATTAGCTGACAATAAACAATTCCTCAAATAATTATGATTGTTAATCATAGTTTAAAATCATTTCTTTAAATTGTTAAATGAAAATCAATGTTTAGGGTAATGGTTAATTTGAAAGTAAGCGGCAGAAGACGAAATTGTTTTAGATGCAAAGTGTTGTGCATTAAACCATATTTCAACTGGTATCAATTAATTTTAACACAAATCCTCTTAACGGGTAATTAAGAAAATGTAAGTTATTTTTTGTTGAAAGAATACTATTTTTTGTACAAATCCTTGAAGTTGTATGACTGACAATAGTTATGACGAAACAATAATAAAAATTGGTAGCATAATTTTAAATTAAATGATAATTATATTTGAGGCGCGTATTCAAAAGTAGAGAACCACGTGGCTAATTTAAGTATGTATGCACGTATGCGCGAGTTCGCGCTAAAAGTATTGTAAAGGCGCAACTTCATAAGTTTATTCGAAAAGAGAATGATTATAAGCAATTAAAATGTTTGATTTGATTCGTTAGACCAGCATCCCGCATATTGTACATGGTTAGTCTATTAGAGCGAAAATTCTGCAGCAGGATTTCCGGATTTCCCGGAGGATCGAACATGTGGAGTTTCTCGATAATTTTTATGTTACTTAGCTTGTCAAACCATTTCAAAATATCTAAATACACAACTTCAACTTGTGCTCTCTCCCCTAACAATCCTACAATAAATTAAGTGAATACCGTCAAGTTAGTCGCTTTTGATCTCCCTTCGATAAACCCGTGTTTGGCTTATACATATAAAGTGCGATGAAATTGATGCGGAAATTTGATTCGCCACTCATGCCTCAAATGCTTCAGAAAAATGATTTATAATCGAGATTGGTATGCACTTTATTATATATCTGCTTCATTATCACACTTGAAGATCGAAAAGCCTTTAAGTTTGACGGATAAATGCCTTTATCGAGGGATCGATTATGAATATATTTTACACGGCGAAAATCTGGTTAGGAAGCTTTACCAAACTTTTGAGTACAATTGGCATGTATGGACCAAAAGGAGAATGCTTGACATTTGTAGCCGACCGAAAGAAAGGGGTCGAATCCAGGCTCCTTTACCTGGGATCACCCCCACGCATGCCCGACGAATCAACCGGGGCGAGATAGGAGAAGGGCTGTAAATGAGTCACACTGTTTAGAGCAAAGGAGTATTATTTATTTATCCAATATGTTTACAGGCTCCCGCATTTGCCTGCACCTCCACACACAAGTTGCTTCGGTGCAACCCGACCAGAAAACAAGACCCAAACCGGGTCAGTCCAAGCCGGGCGAGTACATAAGTACTTCAATAATTATAATATACAAACCAGATCACTCCAAACCGGACGAGCACATCAGCACTTCAACAATTACAATATTCAAACCGGATCAGTCCAAACCAGACGAGTACATCAGCACTTCAATAATCATTAGATCCAAACCGGATCTGGTCCAACTGGACGAGAACATCAACACTCAGAACAACAACAAACCACTCGCGTAAATACACCTTCGAAAAGACTCCCCAATGCTTCAGGCCGCATGGAAGCAAAAGGAGAACTGCCCTGACCTCCTGTCTACTCATCCCAGAAGCTTTCTCATTTCAGTGGGGTCAGGTAGAATGCAAGATTCAAGTTGATAAACAAAGGATCGCATCGGTGTCATTCTCCACCCCTTACGAGAGATCAAGGCTGCTCGTACTGATAGGCAAACCGATGCTAAGTAAATTCATCAATGACTTTAGATCCGAAGTCTTTCTTGTCTGGACTTCTGGAAATCAAAGAACATAATAATTGTCCCCAAGATTCCCACCCCTTTAAACACTCATGCCGATAGACAATAATTATATTAAAATAACATATTAGAACGAACAATATTTAGGAAAGAGAGGGAAAAAATTATGCCCACAACGATGGTGATATCAATCAATCATCCTATTTAAATTAATGCAACATCACAAGAATACAACCTAAGTTTTACTTTAATGTATGTTCCAATCATGCTTAATATTCGAACGGTTTATTCAATTTTCGGTTCCCAATTTTACGATCTTAACTACAGGGCGTTTTGATAATCCTCCGACGGTACGTACATCTACTACGCGAACGCGTCCGTCTTTGCCCAGGTACGTATACTCGATGATACCCTTCGGCCATGAATTACGCGGCAACGTATGATCAACGATCAAAACTATGTCAACAATTTTTAAGGATTCAGCTTCCGTTTGCTAGGTAAAATTTTTGGGAGATATTCTCGCATTTATCTGTTCCAGAACATGTTTGCCAATCCCTGAGCCACACGGTATTATTTTATTGTATATAACTCAATCGAGTCAATGTGTTCAAGGTGTCCGAGGTCCGCTCTTCCAGTGGATGCCCCAAGAAGGAAATTATTTGGGGTCAGCGCTTCCTGATCTCGATGATCCACCGAGATATGTGTTAAGGATCTACTGTTTACCGTGTGCTTGGCTTCGGTCCTAAACGTGGCCAGACACTCCTCTCGAGGTGCTCTTGACTTGAGGATTATTCTTAGTGCTGTTTCAACACTTCGCACCAATCTCTCACAACTACCACCCATATGTGGTGCATATGGAGGTATAAAATGCCATTCGATGCCATGGTTCGCCGCGCAGTCTCGAACCTTGACTCCATTTATTTCTTTCAGCACATTTTTTAGCTGTGCATCTGCACCCCTAAAATTAGTGCCGTTGTCCGAATAAATTCGGGACGGGCAACCTCGTCGGGCTATCATACGTTGCAACGCCATAATAGCAGAGTCCGCACTGAGAGATCTTGTGATTTCCAAGTGCAACACTCGTGTTGAAAGGCATGTGAACACCACACTCCAACGATACTCCCGTTGCCTGCCGATAGTGACATACATAGGGCCGAAATTATCCAGTCCTGTATACGTGAAGGGCCTCTGATGATGTGATACCCGCTCAGTTGTCTGATCGCCCATTCGAGGAGGATTAGGTTTAGCTCTTCTCATGCTAAGTATCTGGCAATGGATTGACACTGATCTTACAGTTGCTCGGAGATTTATTAATCAATATTTTTGTCTCAATTCATTGACCACCATCTCTGTGCTCCCCTGTCCGGCTTTTTCGTGATTGTAATAGACCAGTCGTCTCGTGTAAGGGTGCTTCCCGTCCAATATTGCCGGCTTCTTTGTGTCTTGCTGGATTCCTTAAACTTTATTCACACGACCATTGACGGCTAGAATCCCATCGCTATTGATTGTTGGAAGTAAGTTACGCAGCCTGCTGTCATTGGATAGTGGTTGATTTCGTCGTAAGGCTTCTAACTCGGGTCCGAAACTATCTAACTGAGATTTCCGAATCCAGTAAATCTTGGTTTCTCTCAAGTTTTCAGAGGTTGGTCGGATTTTCCTTTTTCTACACAAGATCTCCGGGCCCAATAAGAGCATGTTCTTTGTTCCAACAGCCACGACTTCCATTTTTGAATCACAAATTCTTTTGTCTAAATCTGGCTGTGTTGGTCATTCCGAGTTATTTCTTGTGACAAAGGGTGCCCCTTGGGTCCATTTGTTTAGGTGTACTTCAAGGGGTCCTTTTCCTCTGGCGGCAACATCCGCCGGATTTTGTGCTGTGAGCACCCGATTCCACTCAGACACCTCGGTTAGGTCATCGATTTCTCGTAGACGATGTGACTCGAATGTCCTATGGGCACAAGTGTCTGATTGAATTCATGACAAAACTACACGCGAATCGGTTCAGAAAAAGCGCTTCTTTATGTGAAAGTCGTGTTCAGTTTCGATGTTTTTCGCAAGGCGACTGGCCAGGAGAGCTGCTTGTAATTCCAGCCTTGGAATATTGGAGTTTTCAACGGTGCTAATCTACTTTTTCCACTAATGAAAGCTACCTTACTCGAATTATCATCATACAGGAATCTCCAGTAGCCTACAGCTGCATATACTTCTTCGCTAGCGTCACAAAATAAATGAAGTTCTACGATTCGACGATCCGTTGGTTCCACGTAACAGAGGGGTGTTACGAATTCCGCAATAATTTTCAGATCATTGATCCAGCCCTTCCACCTTGTAAATTCTTCCTCGACCAGCTTCTCATCCCACGTAATACCACTGCGCCATACACTTTGAAGCAGAATTTTGTTTCGAATGGTGAACGGCTGAAGGAATCCGAGTGGATCAAAGACTGACATAAACACGCGAAGCATTTCACGCTTAGTGGATGCTTTATCACCATTTTGAATCACCTCTGGAACCTTTACCAATCCGACACTAAACGAAAATGCGTCTGAATTGGGATTCCATGTGAGCCCGAGAATTTTCTCAATTGGTAGCTGACCCAGTGCGAGATCAATCGATCCCGTTGTCAATTTCTCTGCTGGCAATGAGCTTCAAACTCTCTGACTATTGCTGGTCCAACCACGAGTTTCGAATCCGCCGCGAGAATGGACCTCTGCCACCTCTTGAATAATCGTAATTGCTTCATATTCTGTATCAGTACTGTCGGGGTAGTCGCCCATGTAGTGTTTTCGAACAATAGCTTCTATTGCCCAGGGAAAATGCGTGTCAGATTCACGTGCGTTACGGTCTCTTACATACAACGCAGTGCAGGGTGACGATGTAGCTCAAAATATCATAGATGTCATGCGGTATGTGTCTGGATCACGTGTCGAATTACCGCCTCGCCACAGAAACCGTTGCGCATCTTGATCCTCTTTCCGGATCTTGACCTGTAAAAACATCTCCCGAATGTCTCTCGTAAATGCTACAGGCCTTTGCCTGAACCGCATGAGGACCTGCCAGAAGTTGATCATTCAGACTAGTTCCTTTATATGTTGCTGATGCATCCATCACTACCCTGAATTTTCCTGGCTTATTTGGGTTTGTCACACTAAAGTGAGGGAGGTACCAAACTCTTTCCGCTTCTGTCTTCGTTTATTTTTATGGCATAGCCCTTTTTCAATGAAGTTGTTTATCTGATCGCAATACATCGTCTTATACGAGGGATCTTTTTCCATTCTTTTCTCCAGAATTATGAGTCGATTTAACGCCATATCCCGATTTTTAGGCAAATAAACTGTCTCATTTCTCCAAAGCAATGGTGCCTGCGATTGCTGAGCTATGCGACATGTATGTCTGTCCAGGAGGTCTTTTGCTTGCTTTTCCATAACTTTCTTGCGACTCAAAGAAGATACTCCAAATCGCCTCTAATCTGAAATTTTCCCGGACGAGTTCGTGTAAGGTCATCTCACTCACAACTTGTTTATCGTTTAAGAGGTTGTGATTTATTTTCTGTTCACACATGTATATTTTAGGATGTTTGGGTTTCCCGTGCGACCTTGACGGAATATGACCATGAACGACCCACCCGAGGGTTGTGCGAGAAACTACTGGAGCTTGGCGGCCGGCACTACGAACCTTTCGTGAGGTTATAAGATCTGCGTAATCCTGTCCCAACATTATTGCAGCCTTGGCCAACTGATAAAATTCAATTTCTAAATCTCGAAGATGCTCATAGTTTTTAACGACGCTTTCCTCCAATCCCTGACATGGCAGATTTAAATCGTCCACTGTCTGCACGTTCAGTTTATGTGCGATTTCGCATTGATTTGCTTAGCAAATCACCTCGACTTTTTCGCTTTGACTAGTTGAGACACCATCAACACTCTGAATTGATAGGTTATTAGGCTCTCCAGACAGACCCAGTCTCTTGGACATTTTAGCATCCAATAAAGAGATCGTAGAGCCATCGTCAAGGAATGCGTAGGTCAAAAATTGACCTGATGGCCCTTCCAGGTTTACTGGAATGACTTTTAAGAAAGTCTGGCGTCATTTTTCGCATCCATCCGGTCCCGAGATAGTTTTTTCCGCGGAAATATTTTCTGTAGAATTGGCTATATCACCTGATGTCGGTTCCTTTTCAAATCTATGCAACAATGTGTGATGTGATCCGTTGCAGCCGTCTTGTTCGCATGGCATAGCGCGACATCTCTGGTACCTGAAATTGAAAACTAAGCATCGAAAGCATGCACGCTGGTTTTTGGAGCCCATTTCCATCGCGTCTCCGTTAGTTGTGTTTTAAAGCTAGTACAGTTAAGTACCGAGTGACCCTGCTTGATACAATATCCACGTTTTCGTGGGTTCTTAACGGCGATGCTATTCTTTTTTGTGGTAACAAAGGCGTGAGCTTGAATGTCCAGTTTTTGCCCCCGTGAGTGATCTACAGATTGCTTCACATTGCGCTGCGTGGTTTGCATTAAATAGTGAGCTTGTGCCTGCTTCACATGCCATTCGGGCTCCCTGTTCTAAAAATTTGGCGATAGTTACTAAACGCGGTTCTGTCGCGTCTGCGTTCCACACAAACCTATTGTAATTGTATATTACGGCCCATGGCATCTTCCCGACAATATTAAAAGCTAGATCTGGACTGTGTAAGTACCCTACATGATTCATGGCCTCCATGGCCGCGACAGCACTTTTTACCTTCGTAGCTAACGCTACAATATGCGTCTCTCTTCCCACTTACGGTAGGCTTATAATTTCTTGAATTATTTTTTGAAGGATGATATCTGGGTTAAAAAAACGCAACTCAAGTGTATCCACTATTTGCTTCACGTTGCTGGACGTCATCGTAAGAGAAGCTACGGCTTCCTTAGTCTCACCTTCTAAGCATCCGCACAGTCGGGAAGCATTTTCTGCTTCAGTATATCGCCCTATTTCCGTAGATAATTCAAAGGCGCGTTTAAATCGAATCCACTCTACACAGTCACCCTTGAACTTCGGCAAGTCTTTCGATCCCGTCATTCTGTTAACTAATCTTTCGGTAGTCCCACTAGGCTGGCTATATCGCCGCATAGATTCTACGGTCTGAGAGAGAACGTTTGTTAATCGCCTAATCCCGTATTTATCCTTTGATCGTCCGCTTGACCTTCTGTACGTTGAATAATGCCCTTCTCGTCTTCTATCTATCGATAAAGGTTCATTTCGAGGATCATCCAACCAATCTCTCACGCTTTGATTACCTTGTCGATCGTATTCGGTAACCGATTCTACCTGTACTGAACCCGCACTCATTTCATTTGCATCTACTTCTGCTAAATTTGCTGCGAATCGTCTTTCTAACAAGGGGTGGAATCCAAGCTCCTTTACCTGGCAAATACAGGCTCCTGCATTTGCCTGCACCTCCACACACAAGTTGCTTCGGTGCAACCCGATCGGAAAACAACCCACTAGGGGAAAAAACCCCCGGGAGGAGCTACAATGATCCCAATAACAGTACTTCATTAAATAAATGATACACACTGGATCCACTCAAACAAGATCAAAGCTTCCACACTTAAACCAAGCACAAGACCCAAACCGGGTCAGTCCGAGCCAAACGAGTACATCAGTACTTCAATAATTATAATATCCAAACCGGATCAGTCCAAACCGGAGGAGCACATCAGCACTTCAATAATAATTCGATCCAAACCGGATCTGGTCCAACTGGACGAGAACATCAACACTCAGAACAACAACAAACCACTCGCGTAAATACACCTTCGAAAAGACTCCCCAATGCTTCAGGCCGCATGAAAGCAAAAGGAGAACTGCAATGAACTCCAGTCCCCTCATCCCAGAAGCTTTCTCATATCAATCGGGTCAGGTAGAATGCAAGGTTCAAGTTGATAAACAAAGGATCGCATCGGTAACAACATTATTGTAATAATTTGAGAAGTGCAAAAGGTTAAATAATAAATGGAAGTTCGGTAAGCTTTAATAACGCAGATTAAAGTTTCCAAATGTACAGTAAAAATTTTCAAAAGTAAACATTAAAGCACGTGGTGTAATTATTAAAAAATATTCTGTCATACATTGAGGAAAAATCGGATAAAATTTCATGTTAAGAAAATTTTGCAAATATCAAGTCAAGGAAACTTTAAATTATGCAATGTTAATGATTCCCTTAAAATCGGTTATACAATGACAATTTTCGATGAATCTTTCTAGGTAAAAAATGCATTATTCACTCGAAGTTTTGGTAAAGTTTAAAAATAATTCTGGAGAAAAATTGATTTTGGATATCTTATTATTTCCTCCGCATTGTATGAAAGTTTATCCGCTGTGGAAGAGATTTTAATTTTTGCTACATTAGACTTTGTTCGACAGTTCAGTAAACCGAAAGTCGAGTCGCAGTCGCCTGTCATCTCCCACCACCTCCCTAATCTTGCAGGATCGTATACAAGTATTGAGCACCTCGAAGATATTTACCATTTTTCAAATCATGAATAAGGTGTTGAATTTTCAACCTATTTATAGTCCTCGTTGACATTTAGTATTTAATAATGAATATTAGTTTTACAATTAAAAAATAAAAGTAGTGTTTATTTAAGAAGGTTATTATAAAGTTGGTCAATACGGATCGTTGACGCCACTGACATAAATCTTAGTTATGCCATTTCAGTACTTTTTGCCATGTTAGTGGATTCCCTACTAAAGGAGTCGTTTTCTTATTTCATTTAGTGGGATGCAAAAATTATATTTCAATGAAAATAAAAAAGGTTTGATCCAAAAAAAAAAACCTTTTCCGAGATAATCAAAATTGAAGTTCGCGGTGTCACGAAAAAAAGAAAGTATATAGTTTTCTTATTGCATGATAACAATTTTTAAAAATACCAATACTAGAAGGTTAAAAAATTTATTAATCCATCAAAATTTGAACTAAATTTGAACTTAGATCTTATTGAATTTTGTTTTGAAATTATTGTGTCAATCAATGGATTTCGAAGAAATCTTTCTATCACAACTCTTGCTATAGTGTGGTTTTGCAAAATTTTGCCGCGATAATAGAAAATTCAATTTTAAATTTAACAAATAAAATAAATTTTTTTTTCTGAAGCAATTTCTCAAACTGCAATTTCTCATTCAAAAAATTCAATAAAAATATTTCATCAAATATACGTAGCTATATATTTTTATTTTAAGAAATCTTTAGGTAAAACCTTTTTTGATATTTTTAAAACAATTTTTTACCTTACCGTGTTATAAATGTTTTCATTAAATCTACGTCGTCAAAATCTTTTAAAATAATGTTGTAAATAATTCTGTGGTCTTATTCAGTGTAATTAAAAAAATGTTGATTTTGCAGAAATTGGTATGTAATTTTATTAATTTCAATAACATTTTATATAATTTCTTCACTGCAGTATTAACCAAAGAGTAACTCTTTCAATTATGGATTGCGTACCTTAAAGAAATTATGTAATTTTCGCAGATTTAATCAAATTTACTGATAACAACCACCATTTTGTTCCGAAACATTCGAAACGATTCAATTATTTTCAATTTATTTGACTCTAAAGCCAAAAGTAAGCATCGAAATTCTCAAAAAAAGTTACAATTAATATACATATAATATTTTTATACAATATATGCTTTCCGTTTTTCGGAAAAAGGGTTAACATAACATTAAATTGTTCCAAAATAGTAAATTTTCTTTAAAATGGTATTATTTTTGTTTAAAATAACGGATTTTCGGTGAAAAACGTTACCATGGCGTTAAATTGTTCCAAAATTGCAAATCTTCTTGGAAGCCTATATTGACATTTCCGGTGAAAATCACTAGCTTGAAACCAACAATTGAACAAAAGTTTTAATCTTCTTTGAAATCTAATGATTTTTTACTGAAAATACTGATTTTTTACTTAAAAGACCGATTTTTAGTCTAAAACACTAACATAATCTGAAATGGTTAAAACGTTCTAAATCTTCTTGGAAATTTTTGAAATATAATTTATTTTAAACAAAGTCATTGGATTTAAATTTGAAGATTTTTGTGAAAAATACCAATATCAGATGAAACACGTCAACATAACCTATAGTTGTTAAAAAATGGTAGATATTATTTCAAGTCTTCTTCGTAATGTGATGATTTTATAATATATTCCTTTTAATCCAGCGAAAAGTACCAATATGAAACATGCGTAATATTTTCAATAATTAATTAGACAATTTGAAAGTTTTAATTCAATTGCTCAAGAGTAATGAATATTCAAAAAGCACAATTCGCTTTAGGCAAAAGTCATATGATTTCCATGCAATTAAAACGTACAAAAGTTCATTCTACACCTTGAAAGGCCCTTTACAATTTTATTCATCACGTTTTTATTAAATAATATACAGTAAATTGTTTTATTTGAAACATGACTACATAACAATAATTGTACGTATTATGTCCAACTAAAATAATTTTCAGAAAAACGTGACGAATATAATTGTAAAGAAACTTTGAAGGAATGGAGTGAGCTTTTGTAAATTAAAATGGAATGCAAATTATATATTTTACCTAAAGAAGATGCAAAAAACAGAAATAATTATGCAAACAACTACAGCTCATAACCACGTAAGTGCAATTTTTTTGAAAACACGTTTTATTGGCTCATAAATTCTCTACAATTCTACCGGATATTGTGGTGAAAGGATATATCAAAATTCGAACCGGTTATATGTTTTTATCTCAATAAACTGTGATCAATTATACGAAAATTTAAATCTTTGTATTTCCTCACATCCTGTTATTCTATTAAATAGTTACAAAACACAAATAAACTAAATATCTTTTGTTTATAAATAACACTGTGGTGATGTAAAATCCATTTTTTTAAGGGAACGATTATTGATATTTAATTTTTCTCTTTTCAGCCTTCTATTTGTCTCGTAAAGCATTCATAATCTTCCAGGCCTATGTTTTATGTTGATTGGGATTTTATGAAATACCAAAAAATATCCATTTACTAGCACGGTTTTGGGTGCAGTCGATTTTTTGACGAGCTGTATCTCGAAAAATATTGTCTACTTTTCAAAAAGATACAAAACAACTTCAAGTAATGAAAAGCTAAATTAATAGAAATGAAGAATTAAAGAGCTTCAATTTTGAAAGTGGAGAAAGAGAGAAAAGAGACAAAGTTAAGTAAATGACATCTTGTATAACGTTCTTTTATTTTTTGTATTGACATATTATATGAGCGATTCCCGTAAAGTTGACCATTTTAGACAATAAGATTTTCAAAAACAAGAAAATGTTCAATTTGCCTAAAATATTTAAAAAAAAGTTAAGAATAACCCGAGAGTGTATGGAAATATAAAACTAAAATATCAAGGAACGTATTTGTCATGGATATGAATTTTACAAAAGAAAACTGGGGCGCTGCTAAGCAAGTATGGCAGTCGGTCGCGTGTTTAATCGCTCGTCAAAATTTTGGTTGTTTACGGGCTGAGTTCGTGCAGTGTAATTTATAAAGTGCTTTTAAAGTAACTATTTGTCACTAGTGTGCTCAATTCTAATGGTTTGTGAGTGTTAAAACCATTAGCGAAATCAATTTTTAGCAAAAAGCTGTTGTGGTTCTAACTGCCAATTTTCTCAAGGTCGTTGTGTCGGGTGTACAGTGTGCTAGTGTTGCCATCTTTGTGCTACGTCAGGTACTCGATATAATAGCTCTCGAAATCTCTGAGGATAAATTTGATCTCTTGATGCAAAAAATGGGAAATCTGGAGTCCTCTCTTTCAGCTCTCCACACCAAAATTGACCACCTTACGACAGAAAATCAAGAGCTCAAAGTCGAGCAAGAAAAACTGAGATCCGTTATTACGGAGCAAGACCGGAGAATCGAGGCGATGGACCGAGCCTTAAGAAGCAACAACCTGATTATTTTCGGCGTTCGGGAGGAAGACGACGTGGACCTGGTACAGTCAGTATGTGGCATTTTCAAGCAGCATCTGAATATTGAAATACGCTCTGACCAGGTCGAATCTGTTAGACGGATTGGAGGAATAATCCGGGACAAACCCCGTCCCCTCCTAACTCAGCTACGTTCCTTCATGGATAAGAAAATAATCTTATCGCAGCTCAAAAAATTACGCGGCACGGGGATCAGCATTGCGGAGGACTACACTAAAAATGTCCAAACTGAAAGGAAGACTCTACTTCCATATCTCAAAGAGGCTAGAAATTGTGACCTTAAAGCTTCCTTAAGCTATAATGCAATTTATGTGGATGGCAGAAAGTTCGAGTCCA
>CAKNWT010312377.1:0-27523 GCA_932066315.1 Andricus coriarius | reverse complement strand
TGACGCTCTTTCTGAAACGCCATGCATGAGGCGTGTTTTATACGTTTTAACGCCCCTCTATACATTTTTTGTACCACGCAAACACTTGTATTCAATAATGTTTCACTACCAAACTGCTGCTTCAACCTACGCGCAGTTTTATTGGGCTTCATACCTTCTTTACTCAAAAATTGTATTATAATGCGTTGCGCCACATAGACACTGGGACTTATTGCTCACTTATCATGCAAAATACTAAACGAAAGAGTAGGGAGAGGCTCAAGTAGTACAAGTTTGAAATAACCCCGCTTCAACCTCCAATCAGTCCTAAGTCGATACGGTCGTTTATGTGACAGTGCGGAAGAAATTCCGGGTTATATTTGATTTACCTATCGCAGGGGAGACCGGGGCGAGTTGAACCACTTTTCATTGTTCGATTTTTTATATTTTTTGTGAAGAACTTTCTCAAAACATATTATTATTACCTTATAACAATAATATGTGTGAACTCGCCCCAAGCCCGGGGCGAGTTGTACCACTTTAGCGGAGTCAATAATTTTGAAATCGTGATTCCAATCTTAAATCATTTATCACAATACATACCTTTATTTTTATTTTTTTTTGTCCTGCTCTTTTACTTTTTTACTTATTTCTTGGTCTTCCTCTCTTCTCACGTTTCTTTTTTCTCTGTTGCCTTTTTTGAGTTACAAAAGTCCTTTAAAATATATTTTTCCGTCAGTTTCCGTTCGCTTTTTTTTGGCTTTCAACTCGTCTCTGATAGGAGCATCAGTACAACATGCAAATAATACCACGAATTTTAATGGTTCAACTCGCCCCATATGCAAGTGGTACAACTCGCCCCGACATGCGATTGACATTAAACAATATGGAATTTTGTTATTGCTAAAAACAAAACCTCAAATCCATGAAGGGTGATATACTTAAAGTTATACTAAATCTAACAGGTCGATCGTTTAAAATTAATATGGTTTGCAGAGAGATTAGGATCGAAAAATTAAAACTTGTTCAAATTTACTTACGAGCCACGAAAATAAGTCGCGGACCCAATTTTTAATGTACGCAAGTCGTTGATACACAGGAAAAGACATTTTCTTGAAGAACGTGACTTTTGATCAATTTCACGTAAAAGAGAACAAAAAGTAATAAATTAAAAAATTGTCTTTGAGAGATATCCCATTAATTAGATATCTTTCAATTTCGAGAAAAAAATTTTCGAATCAAATGAAAATTGAAAGATATAATTATTCTTCAAGTATAAATTCCTGTTAATATTCCTTATTTACTTCGCAAGCTTTGTTAACTTTTTTCGATCTCAACGCTTTTGGTCTGCGAGTGTTTTGAATTAATGACGGACTGGCGTGGGATAGCGAAGGAGTCATGTTCAGTGAAGTTATACTCAACGAAAATGAACCAGACAATTTCTCACCGGGATCCCGCACTTCTCAATACCTTGCCTCGATTTAGTTCAGGATACGAGTCCTCGATCCTATCCAATGAGACACTCCCGTGATGTCCAAAAAAAGGTTTTGGTTGTTGGTGAAAATTAGCACAGATGTAGCCTGCGGAAGCTACGACCACGATCGTTCACCGAACGATCGATCCCGACGCGACCGGAGGTGATACGTCGTCCGACTCGTCACTTCCTGCAACACTAGAAGACGATCGAGACGGGAAATCACAAAAAACAATTAAATTGGGACTTGAAGAGCCTCTGAGTTGAATTTACGACCAATTGATCTACCATCGTGGCAACCCCGAAAACCAGCCACCCAGCCTACACCTGGATAGTAACTGAGCTCTCTCAGAGAAGGGAGCCCGGCAGCCCCCCACCAAGGCACGATCAAGCGATAACATGAGTCACCACACAAGCCAAAAGGCAGCCCCAAAAACTCCTAAACAGAAAAGGAACCTTGAACGCGAAGAAGCATTGGGAAGATGCCATGCGATGATAAATGAAGCCCGAAGGTCAATCAAAGGAAAACAATAACATCAAATAAATTATTAACAGCGAGTTTTTTTCGATTTGCTAGATTTCTTCGGTCTGAGAGTTTTTTCCGACTTGCAATATTTTTCTTGGCTCGCAAGTTTCTTCTCAATCGTAGCTCGACCCGACCCGCCGACAAAAAACTCGGCTCGCGTGGGTTGAGAACACTTCTAGTTATTGCATTGTTTTTTACAGTTTTGCAGTAGGCACAAAAACACCCGCCCATGGATGGTTTATTAATTATATACTTTTCGCATGAAAGGCTCATTTATTTGAAGGTAATCTTTTTCCTAATCATAAGGTTAAAGATCAAATGCTACAAAAGTGTTGAATCAATTACATTTATTTAAAATATGAGTTATAGTCCGGTGGATAGCTACCATTTCTTAATTGAATTGTGCAATTCGTTTCACAAACAATTTTATTTTTTTATGCATGTGAACTCTCAAGAAAAGTTTTGAATGTGAAAGGCTTCAGCGTGTTTCCATTTTCCAGTCAAAATGTGGATGCCAATCAACAGAACATTTTGCAAGTCTCACGATGAAGACCTAGTGTCTTTTACTGGAGGATCAGTTAGCTATGCTCGTCTTTCCACACCACATCACTCATTAGACTGCGCGATGGAATGGTGAGAGTTTCGGTTTCGGTTCTTTGGAATCGAACGGGTCAGGGTTTTCAGATATCCTAACCCAAAAGTGCGAAAATCGCGATTTTAGCCTATATTTGAGGTTATGTAGCATCGCGATATTATTTTTTTCTTCGAAAAATTATAGCCATAACCTTAAAGTATAAGCCTTGCGCTTTCAAATGCACTTTGGTTTGCTCAAGTATCTTTTTTTTTTCGAGATATTTTTGCGGTTACTAAACGTGAAAGTGTACAAAACTTGACGAATTCATGTAACTAAAAACTTAAAAATTGAATATTTCAAAGAAAAAAAAGAAAAAATGCATATATATATATATATTAGAATTGATTACGAATTTTAGACCAACTTTTGCTTTGCCCCAAAAAGTTCCCTTTTTCCCCCTCTATGCACTGGATAGATCTCCCCGAGAAATATAATCCAAGGTTTAAACATACCAGAAAATTGCTTCCCAGTACACAACAAAGTCTGATACAATAAAGTACCACTGTCTGGGTCTTCCCGGGAAATAACTTTGCAACTTAAAAAAAACTTGTGATTTATCGAGGCATCACTGTAAAATGTACATGTCTCTTGGGGAAATTTCATCCAAGCGAATTCCCAGCAAACTCATCAAACGATATCTCAAAGCATCACGTTTGTTCACTTGGGATGGGATTTCTTCTGAAGACTTGTGGTAGTTTAAATCGTCGCATAGTTGTAAGTTGAAAAGTGATTTCTTGAGAAGACTTGTCCAGTATAACAATGAGCCTGAGTGTGTATATTTGTGAATTGGGAAGTTCTGTCCAGTAGTGCCTTAACCTAAACTTTTGAAGTGAAGAGATTTCCCAGTAATCCTTATCCTTTGAGAAAAATGGTAGACAGCGTTCATTCTTCGGAATTTATTTCCTGCGATGGCATTTTCTTTGGGAAGTGATGTCGTGGAGGATAATAATTCCTTGGGAATAGAAGGGATATCCTATGGAATGACTTTTTTTTGGAAAGTATTGCTCCGGGAAGACTTATGCGGTGTGACTTGCCACAAACTCACAAAAATAGTAAGAACTAGATACATTCAAGTTTTCTTCAACTGTTAAACAAAAATAACATTCCTTGAAAATACGATTTTCAGATTTGAATCTCCGCGTCCGTAAGAAACGTATTATTGATAGCTCGTCGACGGGAAATAGGCCAGTGACTATTCAAGAAGTACCATATATTATTAATTTAAAAAAAAATGGATTTAGTATCTGTGGAGGTAGTATATTATCTGCCAACATTATCTTAACTGCTGCGCACTGTGTCCGTGAAGAGGGTGCGATATACAGCGTTTTATCTGGTTCATCGCAAAGAAATGAAGGAATAGATCACTTCGTAACAGATATTTTAAGACATCCACGTTCTTCTCCGTATTCATTTCAGCACGATCTGGCTTTGCTCGTAATTTCTCCAAGTATCAACTTTAAGAGATCAGATAATCGAAGAATCAGGCTTTACAAACAATCTGTAGGACTACGAGTAAATACTCCTGGTACTTTTAGTGGCTGGGGATGCACCGAAATAAGTCAGTAAGTTATGCTTATAACTTTTCTTTAACCCACATTACATGTATATGTTTATTCCAGAAACGGAACAGAAGTATTTCCTAACACATTACGATCAATCATTGTACCCATAATAAGTAGACAGGACTGCAGTAACACCTATCGTACGATCACTCGGATTGGAGATGAAAATATTTGTACTTGGACTGGGAACAGATATACTAGATTAAAGTGCAGTTGCTTCGGTGATTCTGGTGGTCCTTTTGTTGTGAATGGTCAACTGGCTGGTGTTATGTCTTGGAGCAAAGTCACGATTAAGACTCAAGAACAACCTGATGTTTTTGTAAACTTATTATATCCTCCTTACAGATACTGGGTTACTTCAAACATGCTACACCTTGAACATATTCATTACATGGAATCACAAAGAGCTACTCTGCAGCAACAGCCCCTTGGTCCCCATCAAAATACAACTTCTCCCAGGGTTGATCCGACTTCCTAAATCAATTTTGGAACAGCCCGCAGCTGCCTCATCGCAGTCTGCATTTTTTCTGTTCTACAGATATACGAATCTCTTTCCTTACAATATCAGAATCGTTTCGGTCATTTCCTTGGAAGTGCGATGGATAGGAACACATGTTCGCTGCCTATACCTGATGGCAACAGTTCCAGTGCGACGGGACTAAACAATTTTAACTTTGTATACAAATAATAAAAGCGTAATAAGTATTGGAAAAATTTATTTGTAACGAAATTATTTGGAAGTTAAAATTCTCTTTCTGAAGGTAACATTTAAAAAAATCTATGAGTCCGAAACATTGAATTCTCCAGTTTTTATGCCTCTTTTCACCATTAGTTCCGCCTTGTTCATTTTTCAAATACATGGATACTATTCAGGTATCACCTGATGTTTTATCAGATTGCGTACCTGATCACTTGGCTAATGGTGTAACGTCAGGGGTGAATTTTAGGACGTACATGTATAAAAGCCATTTGTTTAATCGATTTAACTGAGGGTGATACCTGCTTACAATCAATATCCGTAAATTTTTAAGTATTGCTTCACGAGTTCCAATCTCTAAAACAAAAATTTTCTTCATAATGATAATTTGGATATTCTCCCTAAATCAAGCATTTAATATTGTTTACGACGTAGAGGAACCTGATCCATAAATATGGCTTGTTGACTTCAAAAACTTCATAGATCAAGAATCACTTACCCAAGAAATCATACTGATAATAATCAAAAACACGCCTGAGTATCAGGATAAAAGAACAATAAGCACCATTCGCTAACTTAATAATGTTTCAGCTCATGTCTTCGGCATTAATAATTTTTCTGAAAAGATGAACTCGGATTTCTTCAAATTGCCTTTTTACAGAGTACAAAGAACCATGACCATCTTTATCCAGTAAATTATTATGAGCCTTGACTGGACCCAGATGTTTGGTTATTTATTCAACTATCGATAGATCCTCATACAAAAATGTTCTACATCTTACTCGGACTAAACAATTTTTGGACTTGACTTTTTGGACTTGACTTGACAATAAATATGTAAAAGCCATACTACATTTCTTTAATCCATTTACGGAACTTTATACCACAACTCCATATTTTTCAGGAATTAAATGGTTTCCTAACAAACTCCTGGACTGGAATTGTCACTTGATGAAGATCGGAGTAATCAAGCTTTTACCGTACAGCCACGTGATTTGTGACTTATTAGGAAATCCTCCTCAGACTTTTGATGCAGATTTCAAGATTGTGAAGACCTTTTCAGAGACAATAAACATCAGAATGATAACGCCTCCGCAACAGACAGAATACTATGGCCTGCTTAACTGTCATACGAAAAAAGTCACCGGTTTATTGTGGAATTTAACTAACAATCAGATTCAAATGATGGGTCTGTGACTTTCGGTAACCAATATCTGTGATGCCACTTTTTCATCTGGGATGCAGATGACTCAGATGATTGGATTATGTGCAGTCGTGCCAATTCTTTTCCTCGAATCAAAATCATTCTTCATAAAATGGAACTTTCTGTACGGTATGTTTCTGATCGCCTTCCTCTTAGTGATAATAGTTTTCTGTCTCTCGCCTCTTCCTCTTCCGGAAGAACAATTAGAGCTTTGACCGAATTGTTAGTATTATTTTGGGTATCACAGTTGCAAGACAACCTGAGATGGTGAAGGAAAGAATCATCTTCTGAAGTTTCATAGTCATGTGTTGTATTTACAGCTCTAATATTTTTGCTGAGCTTTTTGTGGGAAAATCGTTGAAGACAACCGATAGCAGTATAGAGTGCGTGTACATGTTGACAAGGTATAAAAATGTCAGTTGTATTATAAGGAATGTTGTTACTAAACTGATAATCAAAAAGACGAAGGATAAATGTGGCATTGCAAGAATGAATACAGTGAAGCAAAGGCTCTGGACCTTTCCTATTACCTTTCAATTACATGGACATGTAATTGAGTGGAATAAAGAAGTTTTTCGAAACTTGGCCATTTAATGACATCAGTTCACCACCGAGGGCTCGGCGAACCGTTTATTACGATCCGAATCATAGCTTCAGCAAACGTCAAAGTGAACACAAGTCTATGCCAAAAAGTGTTTCTTTCGAGCGTGCAATGTTTTTCAATAAAATGCCTTATCGGGACTCGAAAAAATGGATTCAAATCTTAAAAGCATGTCTTTTAATGAAACGACATCGTGCAATTTATTGTTAAACAATTGTTAGAGCTTAGTAAAAAAAACGTGAATTAAAAAAGAGCAAAGTAAAAAGTCTTGCTAGATCCGGTTGATTTTGGAATTGCAAAACGTTTGTCAGGCATCCAATGAAGAAATATGTAAATTTCATCTGCAGCTATCTGCAGGTTTAGCTTTTATGAAACTTTCCTCAATAGGAAGCGAAAATGCACAATGAAATAAATATGACGTGTTGCATTCAGAAATTTTTTGGAAGAATGTCCGCAATATTGGATCCGCCATTTTCTTTTTTTTAAATAAATATTAAATTCGTAATCAATCTGTCCATGTCTTGGATTTAATGCCACGAGTCGAATTTTTCAACTTTTAATCTTCTAGTCTAAATAATACATTCAATATATCGTAAACACATCTTCGTTGCCACAAACTAATATTTTATTCACAGTAATCTTGTATTCTTACTCACTGAAGGGATCAGGTAAAAATTGCGGTTTTTTTGCTGATACCTGTTTCGGCGATTTGTAACTCCTTTAACATGAATAAAACAAATTTTGTATCTATAGAGATTTTACGCCCCATTCATTGTTCGTGGGCATTTTTTCAAGAAATAAATATTTTTCGAAAATAATGTATGTATAATATTTTAGAACAATAATATCAAAATCTGTTCAGGCTTATATTAGCAGAGGTTTGAGATTCATAATTAAATATATTATATATTTATAGAAACACAATTTATTCAGGCTTTTAAATTGAGATAAACACAATAGTTTGGTTTTCACAGAACAGAATAGAATATAAACAAAAGCTTCACTTGAACATCCGTTCTTCTCTAAATTCAAATAACAAAATAATTGCGTATGCAGATCGCTACTTCAAATTATATGAAGAAGTTACCGTTCCAACACTTTTTCTCGATCTAAGTACGTTTTAAAAAAAGGCCCCAAGTGTATTGAAACATCTAGAATGGTTAGGTCTGTTTAAGCCCTTAGTAAGAATATTGGCTATCATTTCGTCCGTGCTTAAATAATAATCAATTATAATTTGTTCATTTCTTAAGGCTTCGGGATCAAAATGGTGACGAATGTCAATATGTTTAGTTCGTCCATGGTAAACAGGGTTTTTCGCTAATTTTAAAGCCCCCTGATCATCGTTAAGTATAAGAACAGGATCTGTTCTGGATAATGCACTCTACGTTTTTTCCGGGCTTCCCAACTGATGACTGACCCGCTAATTTTGAAAACATATCCTGTGAAGAAACGCCGATCTTGTGGACAACCACCCCAGTCAGCATCCACTAGGCCTTTCAAATTTTCGTTACTTTTGATAAAAACGATTCCGTAATCCAGTGTTCCCTTTATATATCGAAGAATGCGTTTAGCGGACATCCAATGTTCTGAATTGTAGTTGTCATTGAATAGGCTTAATGAGCTAACTGCATAAGCGATATCTGGACGAGTAGAAATAGCAAGATACATGAGACAACCGATTAAGCTCCCATAAGGATAATTCTCCATCATTTTTTGTGAAGGTTGATCTGGTTTAATTAATTTTTTACTTGGATCCATTGGTGTTTCAACTGCTTTTGAGTCTTTCATCCCAAAGTGATCCACTTCGTCCTCAATATATCGTTTTTGGCACATGGTGATCTTCCCGTGGCTCTGAGTGTAGTCAATGCCCAAGCAATATCGAAATTTTCCAAGATCTGTTATTTCAAATACAGACTTTAAATTTTCTTTTACTTGAGTCATCCATTTTAGATTTGTTGATGCGATTAACATATAATCTACCTAAATGACGGTGATCATCGTATCGGCTCCTCGCTTGGCATAGTAAAAGCAAGGATCGGCTTTAGTGAGCATCAATCCAGCCTCGCGAAGTTTCTGATCGAATTTCTTGTTCCACTGACGTCCTGATTGTCGAAGATCATACAAGGACTCGTTCAGCAGACAGACTTTGCCTCCAGTTTTGACTGCTTGAAGAATTGTCCATGCTTCTTCTTTGAGCTGATGATTCTCACCATTTAAATAACCAGTGGACACATCTAATTGATGAACCTTCATATCATATTGAACAGTAAGTGCCATTAGTAACCGCACTGAGCTCATACGTGCAACATTTTGTGCAAGGTTTGCCAACTATTTCCCAGGTGTTGTTCTTCAGCAATGATCTGAATTCCTTCTTAATTGCATCCTTCCACCCTGCAGCTTCGGAATTGGACATTGCCTCCTTGAATGGCACCTCAGAAAGATTGACTTCTTCAGGATTGATTCTAAATACGCAACATTGCTTAGAATTTTCTGAAATTTTCCGATCAAGGTTTTCTTCAAGATTTTCCTTCAGATCGGAATTCTCTTCGAAATTTCTGAGTTGTCCTATTGTTGCTCTCCTTCAAGGTTAGCCAATTGATTTTCCTGTTCATCAGCATTGTCCAATTGTTCTTCCACTTTTCCTACAGTTGGTTGGTATATTTTACGAGGTCTTCATCCATTTCCAGAACGGACTATTCTTGGCCTTCCTGGTCCTCTTCTGGCTGGTTGTTCGTGTACCTCTACTGCAGGATTCTCTAAGTTTTTGATTTCTTCAATTGGACCTGGTTGAACATTTTCATTAATTTCTTGTCTCATTATCTGATTGAACTCGAATTCCATTGTTTTAGGTTCTGGAGTAGCTTCAAAGTTCTTGAGATCCTTAGGCGGATTCAGTACTTATTCGTTGGCAAATTCTTCATACTTTGCTTGTTGGAATTCGTTCAAGAATGTTACGTCCCTCGTAGCTTCTATTTTCTTTTTAAATGGAACCCTAACTTTGTGCGCCTTACACAGATCTGAATAGCCGGCGAATATTTCTTCTCTTGCTCGTGCATTGAATTTTTCCTTTCCTGGTCGGTTATCAAGAATGATTACTTTACAACCAAAAGGTCTAAAGTATGACAGAATTAGATCATTTCCAATCCATAATTAAAAAGGAATTTTACCTTCCAAAGTGTTTAAAGGACATCTATTTTTAACATGATTAGCTGTGGCGACAGCGTCTGCCCAGAATGATCGTGCAATTCCAGATTCGATCATCATACACCGGGCAGTTTCGATGAGAGTTCGGTTTCTGCTCTCAGCAATACCGTTTTGTTGCAGTGTGTAAGGAACAGTGAGTCTTCTCGTAATGCCCTTTTGTTCCAAGTAGTTGTCGAATTCTCGATTGTAGTATTCTTTCCCATTGTCTTTCTGTACACATTTTTTTTCTCTCCAGTGAAATTCTCGACCATGCCCTTGTACTTTTTGAATGCTGAAAAAACTTTAGTCTTGTTGTGTAAAAATTGTACTTCGCACCATCGAGTTTTGTCGCCAATAAAAGTGGCTACATACCGCGTCCCTCCATTTGATTGGAATCTCATTGGAACACACAAATCTATATGAATCAGGTCCAAAATTTAAGATTTCCTTGTGGATGTTTTAGGAAAAGGTTTTGGTGTAATTTCGCCTAGTAGACAAACTTCAGAGGGGGGAGGTGATCCTTTTCATTGAAGTTTATTCCTATAATCTGTTTATATTTTACTTTTTTTTTAAGCTGTGCTCATTTAGATGACCCAATCGGCGATGCCACATCTCCAGTTTTATGGTAGATGATTTTTCGGAAGCTACACCTGCACATTCGTCATGTTCTTGAAGATAGTATAAATTATTGATATGCAAAAAAAATTTCTGGTAATTTTACCACTTTCAAAGTAGGACCGATTATTACCTATTTCCAAAGTAACGTTTTCACTGACAATATCGAATATCCACTTTTAGTATGGAATTCAACTTTCAGGTTACGTAAGTTTCCAGACAAATTCTGTAAAATTACAATGCATTATGAAAATTATGAATTTGTAGGTGATGGCATTCTAACAAAAAATATTCGTGTTTTTATTCAACATGGTAACTTTAGCATCTACATGAGAAATGTGAATGATGGTATACTACGTAATTATCATAAAAATAAATTGACATATGTACGAATATAAATAAATTGATTTTTTGAAATACATCTTTTAACTATAATTTTATCAATTTTGTAAATTCGTTTTCCCATAATTTATACCATTCTGAAACACTGTTTGAAAATAATTGTAATTTTACCATTTTTTTCATTAATCTGCACAACTTTGAAACTTTACAATTACTTGTACTTATACTACGTTAAGAGCTGTGCAAGTACGCCACGTTATCAACTATCAAATTTCAAGACATGAGATTACGTTGCAAAGAGGAATTTTTAACAGTTTCTGTACTTTTACCAGCGTCAAGAAATTCAACACTCTGAAAGTAGGTCCATTTATTACCTACTCTGAAAGTCACAAATTCACAAGCAGAAACTGTACTTCTACAATGCCTTGCTATAGTGTCAGTCTAAAAGTGGTAAAGTTACAAGATTGGTTGGAACTTCTAACATGCAAGTGGTATTCACCCCATAATCAGAGTAGTAAAATTGCACCAATTTTTTGTTGGTAATTTTACCATTCTAACTGGTACAATTTTTTTATTTTTTACAGTGTACATGAATGATCAACTAAAGTGGTTATTTTTACTGTACCTTTAGCCTTAATTTCTGTTGTTGCGTTGTTGGCCAAGTTCAAGATAGAATCATCAGTAGGCTGGGGCGAAAAACCAACATTGTGCGTCCAGGAAACGCCTGGGTGCGAAAAAGTGGCCCAGTCCAATTCGAAACTCAGTGCTTGAAATCGATACCGATGCCTTCCAAGGGTGACTTTACGATGAAAAGTCATCAGAGGGTACTTAGAGGTCCGTACCGAGTCGCCAAAGTCACCCCATACCAATCCTCATGGAGGGGAAAATCGCTCAAAATTGCGTATTTTCGAGTAAAACGCTTAAATACTTGTGCGGTCGCTGGGTTATGTCTGTCTACGAGCGCACAAGCGTCTGTGCCACCTCTACACTGAAGCTGGACCCCCCCCCCCCCGCCGCTAAACTCCTTCCACCCTACCCCTCCCACTCCCTCTGGTCGAGCGTTGTCGAGACTTGTCAGAACCTGTCAATGGCTCGTACTGTCGGCTCACGCCTAATGTTCGTTCACTCGCAGGTGCTAGTCGACGTTGTCGTTATAGTTTCTTCTTCTCATTGTCTCGTCGTTGGTTCTTTTGGTGGTAGAGATTCTGTTTCTACCTGCACTCCCCTGTCTGGTTGCTATGCCACAGCATGTCGAAATTCGCAAAGAGAGACTTTGTGCAGTGCCCTCTATTTGGTCCTCCAAAAGATTTTGGTCCGAACTTTTTGCCAACGAGGCAAAAGGGCTGTCTTTCAGAAAAAGACAAGGAGCCTTCGTTCGGAGATATTGCCGACGAAGTCCGTTCTAAACTAATAGTTATTTGGGAATCTGCTTCCATCCCAACGGTCTCAGAGCAGCGCATTAAGGAATGTCTCACAAATCTTCATAAAAAATACACTCCGTTGAAAAATTTATTGAAGAGTAAAACAACTTCTCGAAGTAATAAGGATGAGAAAATCGCCGCCTTCAAAGAGTACTGCTCTGAATTATTTAAAATAGCCGCTTGTAAGTGCGTTGACTTGTCTAGGTGCTCCTGTCCCAAGGAAAATAAGGTTCCAGCCATAGAGCATGCCTTCTATCTTCACCAAAGAGGTAAAAGACATAAGAGAGCAGAACGTAATGCAAAAAGAGGTAGACTTGAACGGGAAGAGGGTGGGGAGAGCGTTCCTACTGCATCGGCCTCCCCATCTTCCTCTACGATTAATATGGATATAGATTTTGATTCCTTCTTTGAGGAAGGTGAAGGGTATAATCCTCCTCCTGAAATTAAGGTAAAGGTTGATGCTTCTTCCGATGATGACGATTTTCACGACATACCACGCAGACTTGCGCGGAGAAAATCATCGCAGGCCACACTTAACTGAGTGTCTAGTAATAGATAAAAGTAAGATGAGGCGCGAGAAAATTAAAATAGGCTCCAAGTTGAAGGAGGAATCACGCCATGAGGATTCTATTCGTGGCTCATACTTTGATAGTCGGAAAGGCGAAACATGGACAGCCTCCGGATTTATTAAGGAGGAACACACATCTTTGGCGGCCGAACCAGGTTTTAAATACGTAGGCCATGTCGTCACACCATCGAGCCATGCCCAAGATGAGTGTGATTCTATTTATAATTACGTAACAACAGAACTGAATGAAGGTTTCGATGCAGTGGTAGTCGTATGCTGTGACGGTACAAATACGAATACGGGTTGGAAGGGAGGAATTACTCGTCTACGCTCGTGTGCTCGTAGACAGACATAAATCAGGGACCGCAAAAGTATTTAAGCGTTTTACTCGAAAATACGCAATTTTGAGCCATTTCCCCCTCCATGAGGATTGGCATGTTATGACTTTGGCGACTCGGTACGGACCTACAAGTACCCTCTGATGACTTTTCATCGCAAAGTCGCCCTTGGAAGGTATCGGTATCGATTTCAAGCCCATTTTTGCAAAACCTCAAATTTTAGTGTTTTTTTAGTGAAATTTCGAGATTTTACCCTCAAAGAACAGACTGAAGATATTATCCGATTTCAAAATTTCAAAGTGCGCCGCGGTTCGGATTGGACTGGGCCACTTTTCCGCGCCCAGGCGTTTCTTGGACGCACAATGTTGGTTTTGCGCCCCAGCCTAATCATCAGGCTTCTTCATAGTTTCGAATTTTTTAGCACTGCAGCACATGTGAGATGAACACCCACTATCTAGACACCATTTACTGTAACGAGATATTTTCTCTGCTTGCAACGCTACCTGTTTCAATTCTCCACTTGTTGTGGATAGAAAACTAACTTCTTCTACCTTTTTCGCCGATTGTGATGAGCGTTGATCGATTTTTGGACAATATGAAGCCTTATGCCCTGATTGTTTGCATTGATTACATTTATATTCAAAATGTTTCTTTGAATCGGTTCTGTTATTATTTCTGGAATCCTGGTTTCTCTTTGATTTCCATTTTTCACCGTTCCTGTTAGCAACCATGGCGTTCTCCATTTCTTCGTTTAATTCCCGTTTCCTGGAATCAAATTATTCAATCATTTTAATTTTTGAATTTTCCGGATCGGGGAGCTCAGCTCTGGTTTCAATTGCACATCGAAAATTATCAAAAGACCTTGGTAAGCTCTGTAGTAATAAATGAGAGAGGAGTTCTTTATTTATTTCAATCTCCATTTCACTAGGTTTATCAACAGCGTTGAAAAATTTATTTGCATGGATACGTACGTCCTCATCTTCATGCATTTTATTCAAGGTCAGTTGCTTGAATAAAACTCCCTTTCGAGCAGGTCCTTTAGACTGATAGATCGATTTCATTTTTTGCCATACCTGACGTGAAGTTTCGCATCCTCGAACTGTTTTTAGCTCGGAAGGATTTATAACTAGAATCAGATCTGACCTTGCTTTGCTGTCTGATAGATCCCATGCCCATGCCTGGGTAAATGAACCTCGAAAAAGATTGGACTTTCAATTTCGTCACGTACTAATTAATTTAAACCATCCCTGGGCCAATAACCTGTTGAGACTTATATAGGCAGAGCGTTGAAATTCATAAATAAATGTATTATTTATTTTTAAAAAACACAATTTATTCCGGCTTTTAAATTGACATAAACACAATAGTTTGGTTTTGACAGAACAGAATAGAATAGAAACAAAAGCTTAACTTGAATATCCGTTGTTTTCTAAATTCAAATATCAAAATACTTGCGTACGCAGATCGACAATTAAAATTAAAATTATATAAAGAAGTTTACCGTTCTAACAGATTCAGAGTTTCGTAAAATAATAATATGCTTTGCTTTTTTGAAAATCGCGTTTTTCTTTACCTAGAAACTAGGGATTAACCACCCTTAATTTAAATTAAATTGTTTGAATGTTTCGGACAGGAATTCATTCCGAATAAATCCGAAATGCGTGTCCAATCTAACTGTATGCATGGATTCAAAATGATTACATCCACATTTCAATATTTTTTAATACGCGTGTGCAATCCGAATTCATCAGAAAGAATCTGATCCAATCCATCTGCAATGCAAACGAATTCTAGCATGCACCCTTACAAAGATTGGAAAGGATTAAAATGTGGGTTTGTATTAATCTTGGTATTGACGTACGGTTTGAGAAGGATTGAACGTTTTCAACGGATTAGTTTGGATTGTTTCGGATTGGTTCAGGAACAGGTTTTGGAATAATTCGGAAAAGTTCGGATTGGTTCAGAATAAATTTATATCCAAAGCTTTCGTCAGGAAAGTGTAATAACTAATAATTTATACCTATTTCTAAATTCTTGTTAATTAAAACGATTTTTTTCTGAATTATTTTGAATTATTTTATATACTTTACATTCATTTGAATTCTTTTCATTCTTTATATTCTTTTTTATTAAATTTCTTTTCATTCCTGAATGCAAGTGTAAAACAAAATTGCCAGTGCTAACCCATCGCCTCGAGGGGTAAAAAATCTGTACGGATTATATAATTATTACGCGGATATTATGGCGCGACTGAAGAGTATCGCAGAAATAGAATTCACTAAAACAGTGGAATAGGTCAATATTAGGTGAAGAAATGATTAAAGTAAAATTTAAGCCACAAGTTAATTCGAATAACTAGTCACATATGCAGCTTGATTACCAAGGCTCAAAAACGTGTTAAAAAATTTGGCGGATATTTATCAATTATTTCCTAAGAGAAAAATCATGTTTAATTCAGGCCTGTTTTCTAAAAAAATTGGAACACCTTTATAAATAGGAGAAGAATTTTTTCTAGTACCTTAAAACTTTCTAATGACATATTGCACTAGAAAAAAAAATCGCCAAGATCTAGTATTCGAAATTGGAAATACAGCGCATTAAAAAACAAATTAATTTTGGTATTCATTAAAATTATCTTTATAACTTGTGGTATAAACATTTTTCTGAACATGTGTGGGAGGTTTTTAGCACAAAAATACATTAGCAAAAAATCGATAGGTCCAGGAGTCGAAATTAGAAGTATTTTTTTCACTTGTGGTTTTATAATTTTTTTAAGCAATTGTGTAATTTTCAAGCACAGAAATACAGTTGTAAAAAATCGACAATAATTCTATCACATAAAAAATTCCTAATTTTGGAAATTTTCTGTAATTCTATTTTCGATTCCTGGACGTCATCGATATTTTTCTAGTGTATTTGTATGCTAAAAAAGTTCACACATGCTCAAAAAAATGTGTAAACATTTTTGCGCTCGATAATATATTTCTCTCGCGCTTCGCGCTCGATACTGTATTTACCTCGCGCTACGCGCTCGGTCTTTGTATTCCCCCCACGTTTGTGCACATACCTTTTAAAATTAAAGTTGAAATCATCGACAACTGTAATTTATAGATTGTGAATTCTCTTTTGTTAAAGCTCCTTTGGCATTAACGAATACATTCTCATCACGTACATCGTGCTTTGCACTCGATTTTGTCCCAAATGCGAAAAACTCTACATTATATGATCAACTGTTTTCTATTAATTTTTTTTTCGTACCTTCCGTCTTTTTCCAACAAAAAAATTTATTATTATTGTTATTTTTCACGACTACAACAATAATTACGCATCTTGTCAAAAAATGATAATTAAAAAATGTATAGCTCTTTCTGAGTAAACAACTTTTGTCTATTAATCTTTGAATTAATAATCACTGAATAATCACTTGAAGAGTATGCCGAAGTCCAATGCAATCTGTCAATTCTTTCAAAAGTTATCGTGCTAACAATATAAAAATCTAAACACGGCCAGACACATTCGCAAAAACCTGCTTTTTTGGTTCAGAATGTGTTAAAACGTGAAAATTTTACATTTTCCTAGTGGTATTTGGACACTGGAAAATAGAGATGAATTAAGTAGGAATTATTTTTGAGAAAATAACAGAATAAAATTTTTTTTAATCCAACCATACATTGTTATACTTTAGCAATAATTGAGCTACACATCCATACATTTTATTAAAATATACATGAAGCATGGGTTCGTCTCATCTGCCATTATTTTACTATACTATCTGAGAGATCACTCCCTTACGATTTTCCAGATGTTTTCCTGAATCAATCCCATACCAAAATTTGTTTACCCGAGCAAACATGAAAAAATATACTAATTTCAAATTTATAGTGTTTGTATTATGAATTGAACCATTTGAACCTTTAAGCTTATTTTGATTTCGTGAAAATAGAAATAGCTGTTCATCTTACAAACCAGGTTTCGGATTAGACTCGAACATAATGATGATCGCGCAAGTGATTAGGTGAACACAAGAAAACACAGATTTAAAATGAAACATAATTAACAAAACTGCGTTTATTCGCAAAGCCAAAGCTAAGGTTACATGGTGGAATATAGAGACACACGTGACTCGTAATAAGATCTCGCGCCGAGTGTCGGAAAATGAGTCGAGGAAAGCTCCCGTGTGTCCTGCTGGAAAGTCTTTCAGAGTGGGGGCCAAAAAATCAACACGTCATTATAGATGACCGCCCGATTTGATATATCCGTAATGGTAGTGATAGACCGATTAGACGAAAGTAAAAAAAAAACGGCTCTGAGATTGACGGAATTAAATTTAGGATGGTAAGATAAAGTTTGGGTCTGGATGGGCCAGGAAAGGTTTATGCAAAATCTTCTTTTGGGCGGGGGAGGAGGCAGAGCTTTACAATTGGTCTCTCTAGCTCGGTCGTAGCTGGTCGAACCGTAACGGCACGAACTAGGCCATCCTCTCCCGGATATACCTCGGTGACTCTGCATAAAGGCCATTTGGTAGGCGGGATCGTCTCATCAGATTCCTTCAAAATGGTCAGATCTCCGACCTGGACAGACTGTTGACGTTAACGCCATTTAGGAAGCGTTTGAAGCGAGTGAAGGTATTCTGAGGACCATCTGTGCCAGAAATCTTCCTGCATTTTCTGGACCATTTTCCACCTTTCATTCGGAGGAACGTGCTCGTGTATAAGCAAAGGTTCAGGAACGGAGGTCAGTGGTCCTCCAATAAGCCAATGTCCTGGAGTAAGCGCGGATAAATCGCTTGAATCATTAGTGATTGCTTGTAGTGGTCTTGAATGAAGACACGCCTCGATCTGTGATAATACCGTTGAGATCTCCTCAAAAGTTAGAGTCGAAGTTCCGATAACTCTTTTGAGATGATGCTTGGTATATTTGACGGCGGCCTCCCACAATCCACCGAAATGTGGGGCTGATGGAGGGACGAAGAGCCAAGTAGTTTGATCCATGGCCAGAGCATCGGCAATGTCCTGCGAAGTACGTGACGCCTCCGCGAAGAGCGCCCTTACCTCAGCATCGGCGCCGACGAAATTTGTGCCCTGGTCACTTGTGAGAGTGGAACAAATGCCCCGTCGTGAGGTGAAGCGTCGATAGGCAGCTAGAAAAGACAGAGAAGTGTAAGCAGACACTGCCTCCAGGTGTACAGCACGAGTAGACATGCAAACAAAAACCACAATATAGCCTTTATACGATTTATGCCCACGTCCGCGGGCTGCTCGTATTCTTATTGGACCAGCAAAATCCACGCCACTGTGGAGAAAGGCCCGAGTGCGCTGCACGCGATTAGGAGGGAGATCTCCCATGAGCTGCGTGGCGGTGGCGGCACAATCACGAATACATACCACACATGAGATTTTACAACCTGGCGACCTCGAAGTATCCAACATTGACGCCTCAGGGTGGCGAGCGTGAGCTGAGTACCCCCATGAAGGGTACGCCATTGGCAATTGTCGACGACCAGATCTGTGAACGGAGACGTTGATGGTAAGATATATGGATGCCTCTCATCAGGATCCAAAACGGAATTTTGTAGACGGCCATCAACTCTCAGCAGCTGCTGAGCATCTAGGAAAGGGTTAAGCTTGATTAGAGGGTCACGTTTTGGCAACTTCTCGATTTTTTATCCAAAATATTGGAAATAGTAGAAGAGAAGTGGGTCTGCTGAAAGCTTCGAACCCAATACAATCGAGCGTGGTCGAGATCAGCTGGTGTGAGCACTCAAGGGTGCGCATAAGGACATGAGCGATTGATGATTCTGCATTCTTTCAGATTATCGATGTATCGAATGCACCATGCGGGCACTCGAATTAGTTTTTCTAAAGAAGATGCACAATGAGCGAAACGATTCCACATATGAGGATGAGCAACTGTCATCTGGTGTATGACAACCCGTCGTTCCAGATCAGTATCAACTTCTAGATTTAGATCAAAGGTGGACCAGGGAAGATCGGTCTCCTTAAGCCGATCTGGACCAACCCACCAGAGCGAATGAGCGCCGAGCTGCTTGGCAGATAGGCCTCGAGTAGCGCAGTCCGCAGGATTCTCGATCCCAGGTATGTGATGCCAATAAGCATCCGGAAGGGATGTCTGAATATATGATACACGGTTAGCCACAAACTTATTCCAACTGCAAGAATGACATCTCAGCCATGCAGTCACATTCGTGCTATCAGTCCAGAGATGCACTCTTAAATCTTTGAAGGAGAGAGTTTTCTGGATATGAAGGGTTAGCCGGGCGAGAAGCTGGGCCCCACAGAGCTCTAACTTTAAAATAGATAATTGTTTGAGATGTGTGACCTTTGATTTAGAGCAAATTAGAGATGAACAAACGACACCTTCATGTGGGACGGTTCTCAGATAAAGAACAGCAGCATACGCGGCCAACGAGGAATCCTGATCGTATCTAGATGCCGAAGATTCTCAAAGAGGCAATTCCATCGTTGGAAGATTTCTTCCGGAAGTGGATCATCCCATCCAATTTTGATAAGCCAGAGATTCTGCATAAGAATCTTGAAGACAATGATGATTTTGAAACTGTGTATACATACAGGGTCTGTTCCATAAGTAGTAGGGCTGACTTTCTATAGCCCAGACGCAGCAATAGAGGGATATTTTTACGGACAGAATGGGTGCTATGGGATGTCAGGAACCAAATACATGCTCGAACAGTCGCACAGTGGTCTGGAATAAGAATTTACTGTTCATAATCGTCCACAGTTCGTATTTCTTAACCGTTTTGAACGTTTTTTTAGAAATGCTCAGCATTAAATTCTTAAGAGAACTGTGGTTTGCGATTCTTTAATTTTTTCACGGAGCAACAATATATAAACAAATAAAGTGACAAAATTGGTCATTTCAGCTTTGTGAATTTTTATCTCAAGAAAAACTGCAGAATAGAAACTCACTATCAGCCGGAATTATTGCACCTGCATTCATAGAACATAAATAACCCTCCGTTTACAGACGGGATTTTAAGGCACAAACGATTTTTCAAACTGGAATGTCTCGTCTTTAGGGAAATATGGAAGTTCGGTTCCCCTCTCTAAAAACCCCAGGTAGTAATAGGGTCAGGTCTAATGAGTGGCACTGCAGTTCGTCAGTTAACCTTTGAGCGGTGCGCAGTGATAATTCGTATCGTGACATAAAAGACCATGACTGTAAACCGCGTTATTGTTTTCACAAGTTAGTGAACATTAATTGTTTTGCTTTATTTAGTATTTTCTGATATTTATATGAGCAACATAAAGTTTTCATGAAATTCTGGGCAGTTGCTCAGTGGAAAAAAGAGTGTAGAGGTGCATATCGAGAATCTGCTCCAATCAATCCTGTACACAAGAAACGTCAGTGTTTGATTTCGATAGGTAAGTGAGCGACAGTGGTTGATTTTGAATTGTGTTTCTGAAAAGATACTTCTAATATATTTTTGCACCTTTATAAGAGTTTTTTTTTTGTAATTTTAGATAATAAAGATAAATATAAAAAATATATAACCCTCGTGAAAAGAAAGACTAACTTAAGACTACAGTATAGGCAGGTATAGGCCTGTCTTAAAGTGATGTTAAACTGATCTTTTATGGTTCCCTGAAGACCAACGTGCTTTTCTCCCAGCCAGCAGTTTAAGCCCCCAATATCCATAAATACAACAGAAACTGGTTGAATCCCAGTACAGTGAGAGGAGCGAGATCTTTATTTTCTGAATAAAAATTTGAATTTCAATAACGTTTTAATTTATATCTCCATCTAGTCTGTAAAAGACGAAATAATTTGTCTGTATTAAAGTATTTAACTTTGATAGATAGTGTAGATTTCCATTATCCACAGGACGTGTGGTTGATTTTCCCAGCCGATTGAAAAATTACCATCTCCGATGATAATACAGATTCCTACTTGAATATGAAGCCTCTAGATCTCCTAAATGCTCATAAATCAGCCTAGCTTCTTTAGGACTTTTAGTTATAGCTAGTCTGTTGATACAGACAGCTATCCTTATTTCAGAGAAAGAGAGAGAGTGGTGTCTCTTTCAATCCCCTAAAATGATGCAGGTATAGGCTGAAGGGTACAGACCAGAAAAAGACCAAACGTTGTTTGAAACTGAATTTAAAGTGGTTTTAAGTTAACCTTTCTTTTCACGCGTGGGTGCAGAGGTGCACATTTAGATTGTGCTCATTGATCATGTACACAAGGAGCGCCAATTCGCTTGAAATTTTCTTTAAAAAGGCTTTTTCTGTTTCAGTACATTTTCTGAAAATGGGAGAAAGGAATACAGAGCGATTGACGTATTATTTACGTGAGCATCAATGCGAGGTGTCTTACGACGAGGCGTCTGAGGATGAAGTCGATGCACAAATAATCGAAAACGAGGTATCAGATGAGCAAGAAGCCGACGAAGACAAAGACTTCGACCCTCGACGAAAAAGACAGGAAAGAATAATTTTCGCTAGTCTGTAGACGCACCGGGGTCGCGGGGACGACACACATCAACTGAATATTTACCTTCAGCGAAACAAATTATTTGCTTAGCGCTGAACCGTATGTCGGGCAGGTGGTAAGAAGTCCAGAGGAAAGTGTGCCAACCTACTATGCTACGTCAGGAAAATCTCTGAACCAATAAAAAATTCTACACGTAACATCACATGTTACGTACTCCCTGACTTTGGTTGGCACGTTACGAAAAAACAAATGTGAAATACCATCCTCTTTTACACAAACAGCCACTGCCGGCACAATACGCTTCGCTTACGCCAATGGAATGACCTTACTGTCTTATTGTCCGAAGCGAAAAAAGGTGGTGCTGCTATTATCCTCCTTGCACAAAACTCGTCGAATTGATAAAGAAGCTGACAAACCGGAAATATTGTCGTTCTACAATTCTACACAGGGCGGTACATACACTTTCGGCCAGATATCCCAAAATTATGCAATAGGCCGCATTATCAAGCTATGGCCTCTTCGACTTTTTTATGAAATGTTAGACCAAGGTGGATTAAATACTGCTATTTCATATGTATTGAGAAAACAAAACACTGCTTTCCCTCGTCCCTCTTTTCTGCAAGATTTATCAATAAGTTTATGAAAGCCTTATTTACAAACTCGCCTTGAAATCCGCCCTCTGCGTAGGGGTATTAAAAATTTAATTTAGGAAATCCTTGAAGTGAATGAAGAGCGACCCCAAAACAGAGTTGATAGGATGGAAAAACGCAAACGGTGCTATTTTTGCGAATATCCATTAACATTCAATATCCTGCTTTTTCTATGAAATTACCTGCATGAATCACTGTAAAATATTCTCAATCTTCAGGTCTTAAAATAAATCAAATTTTGGAAGCCGCCGCCAATAAGCCTATATTTTTTTCGAACGTCATAGTCTAAGCTTTAAAATCATGCGACGATTTTTTAAAGACACTTCAAAAAATAACCCTGAATTTTTACTCCATTTTTTTAAGCAAAAAACAGTTCAAAAACTGAATAGAACTTAAAAGGCCCTGTCTGTAAACAGAAGGTGGGGAAAAAATCTATAAACTAATTTATAAACTTTTATAAACTTTAATTCTAATAATATTTATCTTAGTTTTTATAAACAAATTGTTATTAGTGTTTTTTTCTCATAGAAAAAATCGTTTGCTTCACGCCAGTTTCTAATATTTATCATGAGAGTCATAATGTGTAACAATAAATAAGCATAAGTTAACAATTACTGTTTTTAGCAACATTTTTATAAACAAATTCTTTATAAATGAGTTTTTTCTCATAGTTAAATTGATTTTTCTGACCAAAAATGATTCACAATTTGTCTTAAAGGCCATTTATATACTTCAAGCTTAATCAAACATAAATATAATATAGATCGTTAATAACAATTTAATTAAACAAGTCTGCCAATCGGCCGTTACCTCGTAAAAAAAAATTTTTTTTGCATATCGCACGCACGTCGTGAGAGTTCTTTGAGGGTTACAAATGATGTCATTTGTAACCCTCAAAGAGCTTTCTGTCTGGGTAAGTAAAACCTTTATGCCTGATTTATCGCATATTCCGCCTCTTGTCCTATAGTTTCTTCATAAATATTGTTCGCGAAAATTAGTTTATCATCCATCTTAGAAAATTCTGTTCTCAGCATTTCAGAAACACGCACCATGTATTGAAATGCATTTGACTCGAGTTCGCCTGCATAACTTCGACTTCGGGCCATTTTTTCGCCTTTTGGTTGAAAGATCGCTTTTTCTTTCGCTTCATCGTCTTTGGCATATTTTCTGCTTGTCCTCTTACATTTTGGATCCGATGTACTTAATATTTTCACTCTGGTATAATAATCAAGTTTGTGTTTTCAGAGGGATGTTGTTACGATGACAGGGGTAAACATAACCTTTATAAAAACTTGGTAAGACAGCAAACAGCTGACTACGTAAGCGCGCGACGGCCATCATCATTTCAAACTGAGCGCGCTTTTTAAACTTCTTATCTTAACTTGAAAGTATTAACGTCATTATACAATTGATTAAAATTCATTAGAAAATTAAAGATATATTAAAGTATCCAAAAATGAAGTAGTCAAAATTAGGAAAATTCGATTAAACATTAAAGGTGGATTTCTGCAAATACTTCAACAAATTTCTATACAGTAATTCTAAATGTTATGCAATTGAAATTACAAATTGCAGTTATAACAAATAAAAAGTATTTCATGCGCTATTTGAAATTAAAATTCAAAATTATAATTTTACCAACAATGTGATTAAAAAACTCATTTAAAATTCAAATTGGGAATTTTCAAAACATTATTTAAATAAAAAATAAACATTTTTGATTAATTGGAACTGTTCAGAGTTCAAAATATTTTTTTTAACCAATTAACTCAGATTGACTTCGTCGTTTTCTTGCCTCGGAATTTTGTTTTTGTCGAAGTTAATTTTCCAGGTAAACAAAAGTAAGAAAGAAATTTTCTTTTCAATTTGGAAACAATATTATAAATAAAAAAATATATATGTATTAGAAAACGTTAGAAAAAGTATTTGGAAATTTTTCAGATTTTGTTCCATGAAAAGGCGGACTAACAATTTTTATTACTTTCTACATATGATACAATTCGGAATAATCCAATTTTGATAAATATGTAAACAATATCTAGGATCTAATCAGATCATTATTATGGAATTATTTTTTGTCTATAGGATAGACGCACGCATGCGTCGCAGACAGGCTGGCATATGCATTCATACGTGAAGTACTTCGTAATGGCGATATGAGACGCATTACGCACGCAGTCTACCTACCGATCACAGCATTTCGACAGGTGGTGGCGGTATGCGTGCGTTATGTCTCGCACAGCGTGCGTCGCACGCATGCCAGCACTGTGCGTCGCACGATTGTTATCTGGGAAGTTCACTGCTAGGTGGATGTCTCTCGCACGCGCTTTCACAAGAGAAACAATCATTTTCGATAATATAACCGAGAGAGGCTGCGTTGAAATTATCTTTATATGTTTTGCTTGTGGCATCTTTTTCAAATATCTTATGCAGGTTTGTGCATTTCAATTGTTTGTATTATTTTTTCTAATGAAAAAATGAATACTCTTAAGGTGCGTAAGAAGGTCCTTTGTGATTTTCTTATTCCGAATGAGAGTACTAACGCGCAAGGCGCGCAAGGTTTGTTAAGTTTCATCCGAACTGGGTACAGACTTGATTCTGAGCATCTAGAAATAGTAGCTTATCATTTGAATTTGTATTTTTCACCTATATTTCAGAAAAAATGGAAAGAATGTTTAAGTATAAAAAGTCAGTACATTTTCTGGGACAAAATAAAAAGGAGGAAGAAAAAGTTCTGATACGACGTTGGAAGGTGCTCTTTCGAGACCACGTTTATTATTCCAAAAAGGAATTAATTATTCATTTCGATGACAGTGATATTACTGCTCGAATCAATTTTGCCTGTTAAATTTTACATAACTTAGTTCGGTAAACAGAGGACATTACGACTTTATATTAAAATTTCACTTTGAGTCATGTAAAATGAAATCGGGTTTCAATCAAAGAAAACGAAGTCTGCCTCTCTAAATATGTGAATTCTACATCTCAGTCATGTAAAATTTCGTGTGCCAGCAAAAAAGAAACATACTTGCTACAAACAGATTCTGTGGAAGGTCATCCACTACTACACACATACTTACACATATAATACAATTCATAAGTATATTGTTGGTACATATACACAATTTAACTTGAACAATTACATTAAATTACAATACATTACATACGATATAGTCGCACGCTTTTAACGATATTAACGCTATTAAAAATCGAAAAAGCTGTGACGGGTTTCGAAAATATCTGGTCCCCGTTTCACCGAAATTTTTTATTGTAACATTTTATTAATAAGCGGGCTTATAAATTTCTAGGAAGTAAATAAAAGCATTGGATAATTTTTTATCTGAAGTTTTCTAATCTTAAAACTTTAAATTATTTAATTTTCAATATTTTAAACTTTTTCATGGTCTACTATTCAAAAATACTAGAACATTATGCGTGCTATGCGCGCAATAATTATCCTTTCTTTAGAAAAAGAAGTCGGTTCATTTTCCAACATTTTGTTGTAGATTTTACAGAAAATCTTATATTATTTGAGAATGTTGTACATGATTTACAGATGTTTCCTTATTATAGCAATACAATTCCAGTGAATTCAATATGAATGAAAATTTTTTCCACTTACTTACAATTCTTTCTCAACTAAATTTTGTTTTGAATTTTTTTATAGGCATTTAATCTTTTCGGTAGAGAATCATTTGCTTCCTTAAAAATTGTAATAATTCTACGAAAATTTAAGTTATTTGTTTAAAAACGTATTTCTCTATCTGAAAATTTATCTTTTTTAGTTTTAAATTTATCTATTTTGTTCAAAGTTTGTCTTTTTGTGGTAGAAGATTAACCTTTTTAGTTAAAATTCATGTATTTTATTTTATTTCATTTCTTTCGTCAAAAATAGATTTTTCTTATTAAAAATTATTTTTTCAAACTAAAAATTTTACTCAATTTGTTATCAAGATTCGTTTTCATACAAATTTAATCTTTTTCGTAAAGAATTCATTTTATTATCTTAAAAACTTATTTCTCTAACTAAAAATTAAACTATTCTATACTTAGTTAAAAATGTATGGTTTTTAGTTGAAAATTCATCCAAATAGTTCAAAATTCATTCATTTAGTTGAAAATTGATCTTTTTTTATAGAAAATCAATCTTTTTGGTTGAAGATGCAACTATTCCTCGCAGAAATTGCCATATATTTTACCCTATAACCCATCTGGCCCCGATTGGACTGGCATGATCTGGCCCGGGTAGGGCTAATTGCATGGCCCAGAGTCGTGCCATGCCGGGTTGCCCGTTTTGCAACGCCACCTAGTACATGTTAAGGGAAACGCTGAATTTCGTATCAGAGTGGTACTGTTGTCTACTTTATTGACACGTGAATTTCAGTGTAAACCTTTGATGTTTAATAAATGTTAATTAAGTTTCATAAAATTATGCCAAAGTGTAAAAAGAGCAGATTGCGGGTTCAGAAGCACCGTACGATAGCTGTATTGCCATATGCACGTGACGTGTCGAGTGAAAGTAAACAGATCAGTGAAACCTAACCTGAAAATGAAAATTACATCATATAATTTATGTTAAATTTAAATTCTATTCAAGCTCTTTACTAAAACTAAAATTTCATTGTATTTTTAGATGTACCTTGTGCCAAATTCAAGACCACAGAGGAGGAAGTGCTTTCCCACATAAGCACAATATTTAGCAATGCTGAAAATTGGGACGGCAATCGCAAACAACGAAAAACTTGAAGTATATTATCATAATTTCTAATTAATAAATAATATATTTAAATTTATCTTGTGTACTATTAATCATTTAGATTAAAAATGTCCTATAAATTTTAATATAACTCAATCGGGACCTGATAGGGTACCGACTTGGCACTGACTTTTGGCTTGAGTAGTGACTCATGTGATCGCTTGATGGTGCCTTGGTGAGGGACTGCCGGGCCAAAAAATTTTGATGGAAAATTCATGCATTTTCTTAAAAATTATTCTTTTTTGGTAGAAAATTAATCTTTTTGGATGAAATTTTCATTTCTTTAGTTGAAAATTATTTTTTGAATCAAAACTTAATTTCTTGAAACAAAAATTGAAAAATTAATTTTTTTAACTTGTAAGAAATAATTTTTTCAACGCAAAATGTAGCTACTTCATTTTTTGCTAGAAAATTGATCTTTTTAAATTGAAAATTCACTTATTTTTTTTAAAAAATTTTCTCTTTTATGAGAAATTCAATTATTTGGGTAGAAAATTCATA
>CAKNWT010312375.1:0-13281 GCA_932066315.1 Andricus coriarius | reverse complement strand
GGGGGGGGGGGGGAGGAAAGGAAACCGAGAGTCGCAATTGGTTGATGTTATATGCTGAGAAGGTCACCAGTCTTCAGCAGATATGTAATTGTTAAAAAAACACACACAATAGATGCCTTTCAAAATAAAGCCAGTATGTTGCAAAAAATTGTAAGAATATATAATGAAGAATCTGCTGTATTAACTGTTGATATTGTAAAAATATGTGTGCATTTAATTTCGAATGATTGTGAATATTTGTGTGCCGTTCCGAATTTGCACTCTTATTAAACTTTCACGATGCCAAAGTAATTCAATTCCTTTAATAAATTCATAATTGTTATCAACTGTTAGCAAGAAATTATTGCTAAGTAAATTTCAGTTTATTCCACATGAAAAACGCAAGTTTTTTAGTTTATAAATATATTAGACGAGGAAATTTTGTTCATAACATTATTCATGACAATAAAAATTCTGGATCGTTATGGAAGTGTCAAAAAAACTCGCAAAATTTGTTATTAACAGTTAAATAAGTTGAAAAACCAAATTTATGCTGAAAATTGGTTAAATAATGTATTTGTTGATTGACTGTTTTGAAACAATTATTAAATGTTATCGATTAATAGCAAGACGTCATTACTAAATAATTGGATGTTAATTCCGGGAAAAGGCGCATTTTCATTCATAAATACATAACATGATGAAAATTGGTTTCAATACCTGTTGTTAACAATAGCAATTGTTTACTGTCATCGATTGTCCATCAAAATTTATAAGTTTGTTATTTACGGTTGATTTTTGTGAAAGAACCAGGTTTGTACGTCCGAAATAGCCAAATAGTGCCGTAGCCAAAATGTATGTCGTCATTCAAATACGAGTTTTACAGACATCAAATATTGATTATTATTTACCGTTCCAAATGTGCCCTCTTGTTGAACTTTCACGATGCCAAATGATCATAAATAAATCATTATGTTTATAACAGTTTCCATTGTCTTCATATTCCTTCCATGCAGTCAAATAGATTAAAATTTTAACAATAATAAAATATTTTGTCTTATTTAAAAAAAATAAGGTTGGAAATAACGTCGTAAACGATGTCGTAAACGTCGTCGTAAACGATGTCGTGAACGATGTCCTAAATGATATCGGATATGGTCCCAAAATCCAACATCGTTTACGATATAATTTACAACGTCGTTTACGATATCATTTACGACGTCGTTTACGATATCACTTACGACGTCGTTTACGATGTCGTTTCCAACGTCGGAATTTTCAATAGGGCGATGAGGTCGATGATCGACGCCTTTTCCGTAAACGTGACATAATTTTTCATTACAAGATTTAATTCCCACTTGAGAGAGAAAAAAAAATGGAAGAAAATGTTAATGTAAGTATAAATTCGCTAAAATTAATGTAGCTGTAGATATAAAATATGCATGCATAACTAATTAATAAGTGAGCAAAACGTTTTGTAGTATATGTCGGAAGTGTGTTTATATAAAATGGGCAACTGCTTATTTTTTTTAGGTTTTTAGGTTATGCGGTAAAGGCATACATGAACAAATGAATATAACTGTACATTGACATGTTATTCAAATGTGTCTTTCAATTTCATTTATGACATAACCTAAAATCATATAACCTACGAAATCAAACATGACATTTTCGAAATATGTATATCCACTTAGATTTTCATGTGCCAAAACATATTTTTATTATTATTTCCATCAATGACAGATTCATTTGCATAATTCCTTCTTTCCTCACATTTCTCATACGGTATATCAAGTTTATAAACTTTAAAAGTTTAACAGCTTTCAAATTTAAGTTTAAACTTTCAATTCCTCATATGGCTTAACTATTCTTCTTTGAAATAAGCATATATTTACGCTAATCTGTTAATAAATTCATAACACTCAAGTATTTCAGAAAACATTATGAAGTTTTCAATTACTGATCACCCAAATTTAAAATCAAAAAAGTATTTTAACTTTCGGTATGTGACAGTAATTGATAATTGACAAATAAAATCTCAAATTTTCCTTCAAAGATCGTACAGTTCATTCCAGCGAAAAAGCCTGTTTTTATACATTTTCAAAAAAAAATATTACTGCACAAAAAGTTTATTTTTAAATTTCGTAATCTTTTTTATTATTCTTCACTAGTGAAAGTTGTAAATATAACAAGCGTCATAATTTTTGAACCACTAGGAAATATTTTGAATTTGAAATCGTTAAATTTGACTAATTTACATTTTTTTCACTGTTGTCGAATTCCAACCTACAAGTTTGTTTTTCCTCAGCTCCAACGATTTAATTTCTTTTAGCATTTTCACTCCGCCCTACTGTTCAGTGCTCTTAAACTCAAATTAAAAATTGCTCAAGTTAGAACATTTAACATTGCAGTTAATGAATTTGGAATATTCCATTTTTTAATTAGGTAGGTATATAAAGTGTTCAACTTCTAATACTTACTTAAAAAGTACTATATATTTGTTAATGGTACCTTATTTATTCGAAAATAATTTATTTCAGTGCTATAATTGCTTTAATATTCAATAATGGTTACACTTAACAATTTCAGAGACTTTTCCTAAGTATCAATGATTTTAAAGAAACAAAGTCAAGTTTTCAATTCCAAGTCTTCTAAATTCAAGAAACTTTGAAAGTAAATCATTAAAATCACAGAATTTTTAATTGTGAAGTTTTAAAATGATAAAATCTTCAATTTGAAAATACGTAAATAAAAATTATTCAATTTGAATGATTTTGAATATCCAAAGTCAAGGTTTCAATTTTAAATCATCAAAATTGAAGAAATTTCAAATTTAAATCATCAAAATTACTAATTATTTCTTGTAAATTCAAAAAATTTAAAAATATGTTTATAATCATTTTTATTGATTAATCATTTTTATATTATATATCATTTATATTTCATTTATATTATATATCAATCATTTTTATATTATACATTTTGGAAATGCACGTGATTAGTAATTGGGACATCTGGCTTTTTATATGGACATGTACAAGTTATCAGAGTGGAAACACTAAAACTTTCAAGTTAATATATCTTCAAAAATTAGATAGATATAAATATATTATAGTTCATTTCATTCAGTATTTAAAATGAAAATCGTTTCTCAGATTAACAATGACAGGCTTGTAAAGCGCAGGAGATATAAGGAGTATTTTCAGCCTAACTCAGACGATCCAATTCCTCAATCCTCATGGTATAGATACAAGAATTTGTTTGGACATCAGGTAAGTTTTTTTAAGAAAATCAGTATTCATTTAATCATTCATTTAATCAATTCATTTAATCAGTTAATCATTTCATCATTTTTAAAAAACATAGTTTTACATGTATTTATCTTCTTTAAATGGTAAACAAATCATCTCCTCAACTGCGTGCTATTCACATGGGTAATGAGGAGACTATCGAAACTTCTGGAAAATATCAGGAAGCAGAGAATGAAGAGGATAATACAGAGGAAGTGACTGATGTGTATTACGAAGCTGTAACCGACACTGAAACTGCAGAGGATTGTTTAAGAAAAGAGTGTGAGGTAAAAAGAGTCTCTTAATATTGTTTACATATGTGGAAAGTCAAAAAAATTTACGTAATTTTGAAAGGTTAGGGTGTTTAGTGGTAAACCCTGAGTTTCGATTAGGACTATTTATTATGTGGATAAATAATACTTTATGAATATGATTGTGGACTTTTGATGATTTTATTTATTTCAGACACGTGTTTGTGAAACCTAGTCAACTCAGGGAAATGTTGAAGACGCATATAATGTTATCAAGTCTTTAGCAGATGATGTGGATGAAATGGAAAACAGCACAGTGCAGTATTCTGAGGTACTTAACAAAATCCTGAATTTTTAATTCTTACTTCAGTTTAAACATTTCTCTGAAGTACCCAAGTGAAATTGTTTTCCAGTTGCGAGAAAGTTATTCATCATTTTTTATTAATTTAAAAAAAAAACCTTTACAGGTCGTTAAAGTCATTTCTATGTAGCAAAACACACTTTTCACATTTTTGTAAATTTTTATCTGCTACAGTTATTTATTTCTCATTATGCTAGTGATAGCAATAGTGTCAAGTTACTCTCAATTTTCATACGGAATTTAAAGAATTTGAAGGAGGCTTATAGAGCTTTTCCAGTACTAACTTGCAGTAGATTATAGATTCAAAGCCCAAATTGGACACATGCCATGTTTTTAATCCATTTTTTGTTAGGAAGTGAACTTCTGACTTCATAAAGAATATACGCAGATCGTTATCCATCAGTTCACAAATGGATATTTACGTAAATGTTAAGGGTGTGCAAAAAGCTCGAAACTTCGAGTCGAGTCGTGCCGACTTTTTTCGAGACGAGCTCGAGAATACTCGAAATTTCGAGTTCTCGAAATTTTCGAGCTACTCTAAAGTTTCGAGAACTCGAACGGCTTTAAGAACTCGAACGGCTTCGAGCACTCCAAAGTTTCGAGTTCTCGAACAGTTTCGAGCTGCTCGAAAGTTTCGGTTTCTCGAAAGTTTCGAGTTTTTAAAGACATTCGAGTTCTCGAAGAAATTCGAGTACTCGAAGTCATTCTAGTACTCGAAAGTTTCGGGTTCTCGAAGCTTTTGAAATTAACAAGATTTTCTTCAAGTCCAGTACTAGGGGGTTTTTCGAATTGCTAATAGTGATTTTAGAATCAAAAGTAGGAATTAGAGATTTTTTATCCAAAAAGGCGACGAAATTTGTGAGTATTTCAATAATTTGACAGATAAAAATTTAATAAGCTGACGGATTTCCATGAAACTCAGTATACTAGAGTTTTTTTGGGCTTCTGATTACAAATGTAGTCGAAATTTTGATGAAATTTATTATATTCAGGGATGTCGTCAGTTTATTGAATTTTTACAGAATTTGGTCATCATTTTGGATAAAAAATCTTGAATTTATAATTTTCATTTCAAAATCGCTGTTACCAATCCGAAAAACCTCATAGTATCGGGTTTGGAAAAATTCTTGTTAATTTCAAAAGTTTCGAGAACCTGAAACTTTCGAGCAGCTCGAAACTTTCAAGTATCTCGAAAGCATTCGAGTTCTGGAAGATGTGCGAGTTCTCGAAAGTTTCGAGTTCTCGAAGACATTCGAGTGCTTGAAAAGTTTCGAGCTTTCTGGAAAGCTCGATCTCGACTCGACTCGAACCTGATCGAGCTCAGCTCGACTCGACTCGAAAGCTAACAAGCTCGACTCGACTCGTTCGAACTTCGAGTTTCGAGTTTTTTGCACACCCCTAGTAAATTTTATTAGCTATCATCTGAAGATAAGTTGCTTACAATGCATCACAATGTTCTTTCCCTTTTTTAAAATATCCGGCCTAAATGTCAACCGTTTATTTGAAACCGAAATTACGCTATGATTCAAAATTACGATCAGAATTACGGCCGTAAATCCGACAGTACATTTTTTCGTATTCAATCTGGTCTGAATTACGGTCGGTCTTCTGTGTTTTTAAATCAGCTGTTACTCCGTTCGTAATTCTAATTTCTAATCTATGATCGTTATTCCTATCGGAGATCTTCAAATGGAATTTTTCTTGTTCAATCTTTCAATTCCTGCATTGCAAATAAAGTAGAGGATTACCAAGAATTCGTCAATGAAAATGATTAGAGCATATCAGGCCTTGACATTTCTGGACCTAATTGCACCCAGGGAATCGGAAAATGAGGTTTTTAAAAAATGTATGGGCGACTGTGTGTGCGGGTGTGAGTGTGTGCTTAATATATGTTTTTATTTATATCTAAAAACAAATCGAGCAAAGATCACCAAACTTGGAGGAATAATAGTCCCCTATGGGTGAAAAAAAATGTATTACGCCCTGAACCCAATTGGATGAGGATAAATATGTTTCGAAATCTCATATTTAAAAAAAAATCGTTATAGATATTTTAACACTCTTATCAGAGAAGGTATTAGATTTGTGTGAAATTCCCCACCCCCTCCGACCGCGTTTGTGTCAAATGTTCACGTTTTGCGGACCTTCTGAATCCGAAAAGCAGGGTTTTACGAATGTGTCTGACTCTGTGTGTGTGTGTGTATATTTTTAGTCTGTGAGCGCGATAACTTTAGAAATAATTAATAGATGGGATTGGCCTTTGGTATACTCTTTTAGTGTCCTAAACTGAAGGTCAAGTTCGTTTGCCAGTCATTTTAGATAAAAATTCAAAAAGTTAGGGTATTTTCAAACATTTTTGAGACCACTGTTCTTTAAGATTTAAAAATTCTATTTACGGCTGTTCGTAGTACTAAAAAAGACGAATAATTTATCCCTATGACTTTTTGCTATAAAATAAAAATTACCAGAGTTGTAGTATTTACAACATTGTAAAACAATGAAACAAAAGACCTTGGATACGAATGAGCCCGAATGGGGAACCTCACATAACAATCTTGTGAAGCTCTTCACTTGGGATGATCGCTAGAGTGATTGATCAGCAGCCTGGGTCGGAGCAGTGTTGCGGAATAAACGTGTTATTTAAATAAATAGCACGAAAATTCTAGATCAATCTAAAAATCTATACCTCCTTCCCAACACTACTACTTTCCAACCGAACGAGTCACGCCTACCCCGAAAGGGAAATGGCTTAATTGTATAATAATAATAATAATATAATTGAAAAAATTCATTCTACATTTTGAGGTTGCATAGAAATAATCTTTATATGCCAAAAAAGATTGGGCTAGATAAGTTTCATTGGGCTAGTTTTTATTTCAATGAACTACACTCAAAACTCTGTTTTTCAAAACATTGTGTGGTATTTAATCAATCAGAATTGTAAAAAATGATCTCCAAAATTAAAAAAAAAATCATCTTCAGTAAAAAATTATCCGAATTCCCAATTTTTCATTTTTTGTTTATAAGGAATTTTTTTATTTTCCGAATATATCAATATTATAAGTAACAAATTGATTACCCTCGATGAGGGGAAGCGTTTGATGTATTTGGAAAATCTTATTTCACTAAGAAAAACTACGATAGATGAAGATTTAAATATTCTTTTACGTTTTAAACCAAAATTCTTCAATTTTGGGAATATAGCAATATCGCAACTACGAAAATGGTTCACCTCAATGCGATGAATCGATAGATCTATTGAAACACCTTTTTTTACAAAAATAAAGTTACACAATAAATGAGGGAAAAAAATTTCTGTTTGTCACATGCATTTTTTTCAATTTTGAGAATATAGCATATTTATAATCACCAAATTTATTCCCTTAAATAAGATAAATCAATTTATGTATTCAAAAACCTGGCTTATGCAGCAAAAGCTGCTATAAAAAAACTTAAAAATTTTTTGATGTATGTAACATAGAAAATGTTACGTAAAATGTTTATTTGTATCTTTCACTATGAAGAAGCACATTATTCATGAAATGATTACAAAAAATATCTCATTCAGATTTGAATAATATTTTTTTCAAAATGAATTTTGTTAATGTAAGAAGTCTTTAAAATATTTCAATAGGGCAAAATAATTGTAAATTAAGTGAAAAACATTCCCTTACATTCTTACATTCAAGCGATCTTTAAACAATTTCTTAAATCTATACAAAATAAAAATTATGGATGTTGTTGGTGAAGTTCGCTTTTGGGTCCAAATGAAAAGAACTGTGGAATAACTTCCTCACTTTTCTTCTCATGGAATTCTATGCAAAACTTTTTCAATATCTGGGTACGCTTATTACAGGGTGAAGAGGAAGAAGACGACTATTTCATGGACGCAATGGATTACAATAACTTTTTTCTCAATGAAAATGCTGATGATGTTCCAAGTGAGGACCTTGGGAGTCAAAAGGGGTTTACTTCTCTAGTTGACATGGTCAACAGCGCTAATTTTAATAACCCGATCAATCTTCCAGTAAAGAGAACTGTAGGTGAAGTTATTCTTATGATTGTAAAGTATGCGCTTGTGCATGCGCTATCATTATCCGAGATCTATGATTTGTTCGCTGTTGTAAATTGCCTTTTCGACGTAACTGTTTTACCGTCGACAAGATACTTGATAGACAAACTGTTCTATCCGAAAAGTTGCACCCACCTTCATGCAACATGCACCAACTGTGGCGCATATATAGGTGAATTTACACGTAAAGATTGTGTTCTTAATTGTAAAGTTTGTAAAGCCGAAATTAATGTTCAGGACCACGCGTTTAAAGACTTTTTTGTTATGATGGATGTTTCATCTCCTATTGCGAAGTTGATAGAGCTCAATAGCGAATATTATAATTATATTTTGAATGAAAGAGGTAATGAGAAAGGTTGCATACGTGATATTTACGACGGAAAACGATATCGGCAATTTGTAAAGAATTTAAGTGAATTCGACAAAAAACGATATGCTACAGTAACTTTTAATACAGACGGTGCACCCTTATTTACTAGTTCCACATATTCTATTTGGCCAATATATTTGATGGTAAATGAATTATCTATGCATGTTAGATCCAAGGAATTGGTATTGGTAGGGCTTTGGTTTGGAAAGGACAAGCCGAATATGAATGTTTTCCTGGGCCCATTTGTTGAAAATATGAACAGTCTTTCCACGAAGGGAATTCCGTGCAACATCAAAGGTACTTCAATTTGGATTAAAATTTTCTGTTTAATTTGTTGCGTAGATTCAGTTGCACGGGCACCGGTTCAAGGCTTTGTGCAATTTAAAGTAGTCCGGCTATTGGACCGGTCTGTTGAAAAGTCATGAAAATTAGTTTTTTCTTACAGAGAAATATGTCCTCTTTCGCATAATGCCCTTTTTAGGGGCCCTTTCCAGGCTACAATTTGAATTAACTCTGTTTAAAGTCGTATCATAGAACATGGGATCTTATGGAGAGGCCTTTCGCGGGCTCAAAAAATGGTTGATTTCGGCTTTAAAATACGTTGAAAATTGTCAGAAAAACTGTTTCGGAGACAGAAAATATAATGTGAAATTTGAATTACTGCTCATTTGTACTTGCTTCCAAGGTATTTGAGGTAAATTTTAGCAAAACATACATGACGAGAACAGTGTGACGTTGACTAAGGTTGGCAGCACAGCTTCTGCGATTCACTTTTATTTTTGTTATTTATTCTTTTTATAACCTGACGCACCTTTTCTCGCCGATTGGCTTCCGATTCCTTAATTATTCGTCCCTTTTTATGCTTTTTATCTCGCGGAAACACGATGCCGCTCTTCAACATAAATGTTTTGCCGGTTTATTGCAGGTTATGTTTACGTACTCGACTCGAGTCAAATGAACATTTAAATTTACATTTTGTTGATAAATAAAAATATTTTATTTATGTTGCTCAGTATGAAAATTGAATACTCAATTTATTAATCGATGAGCTGGTCAAATTTTGGATTTAATTCCAAATACCAGAAAAAAAAGTGACGTAACTTTGACTAGCTTTTCCAGTAGCCGAACTACTTTAATGGTTCGTATGGATGCAACCAGTGTCTACATCCTGGAGAGTGGGTTCAAAATAACCCCACTAATGCACGTTCTGGAAATATAAAATACACTCTTTTAAGCAAAGTGCCCAAAGCGAGGAACTCGGAAGATACTGTAAAACACATGAAAGAAGCTGAAAAAGAATTTCGGAAAGCCAGGGAATGGGAAAATTGGGTATTATACTACAGTATGCCAATTCTTAAAGATGTTTTACCCACGAAGTAGTGTAAGGAGATCCAACTCTAATATAAGGAAACCCCCCATTTTACCGTTCCCACTTCCTATAGCATACTAGATAAAGTATGGTAGCGCCTCTCGTGAGAATATTTGAAACTGTTGAGTTTTCACGGTTTTCACCATGTCTGCCTCCTAGGCTCCTATCAAAGCTCCTATCGTCGTCTGCTAAGTGTATACTATACGTATATTTAATATTATCATATACTGACCGTCATAGGCGAAAATAAATTACGCTTTTTCATGTCATCCCTTTTTTTCCTCCCACCACGCGACGATTTGCAAGCAAAGCAACTACTTGTCATCGTTACCCTTTCGAAATAAAATTATAGGTTACATTTTTATAAATCGTCATCGTAATGGTTTAGAAAATCGTCACTTCTCACAGAGCATGCAATAGATCTTATAAGTCTTTCTTGTATTCAAAAGTACTTACTTTTAAAACTGCATACACACTGCACTTTCTAAAAAAACTTTTAAATAAACATACTTATATCTCTGCTACCGGCTGTCACAACTGACGAACGTAAACTAATGACCTTTTTGCAAAACTACCTCCAAAACCTATGTTATAACGGGTTTCCGCAAGAGGCGCTACGATATTTTATCTGGTTTGCTATAGGATGTGGGCACGGAAAAATGGGGGGTACAATTTTCCGAAATGGCTCATAGAGTTGAATCTCCTTATACTACTTCGTGGTTTTACCAAAAGAATTTTTTGACCACTGGGCTCTCTTCGTTGAAGCATTGTACATATTATCGAAGGGAAATATTAAAACTTTTGAAGTGGATTATGCTGACAAACTATTACATGACTTTGTTGCTCGCACGGAAATTCTTTATTCTAAAGTATGTATGACTTTCAATATTCACTTGCTTTTGCATTTAGGTAGGAGCGTTTACGATTGGGGACCCCTTTAGTCCCACAACGCATATGCCTTTGAGTATGGAAACGGAGACTTATTGAAAGTTATTCATGCAGCAAAAGGTGTGCACCATCAAATATGTCGTCGAATTAGCTGACAGTACAGTATGTCATTATTGCAAGAGCGCGTACTTCCTTCTACTTCTTATTGTGTAAGACGATTTGTTTCTCACACTGGTACGACTATGGTCCAGAAAACTCTACAACTTTTTGCACACAGATACTTCGGGCCGAAATCTAGAGTAAACGATTTATGGATACAAAAATTGCAGCTTTCTGCTGAAAAAACAGTGTCGTACAAAACAATGGTGAAAAATGGTTGTTTATATATGTCAGCCCTAAAGTGTAACAAACGTTCCGATAATACGTTCGCACAATTAAGCAACGGCTCATACGTCAATTTAATTCATTTTATTTTAGATTCAGACAATAAAAAAGAATATGTAATTGTTAAAAAAACACACACAATAGATGCCTTCCAAAATAAAGCCAGTATGTTGCAAAAAATTGTAAGAATATAGAATGAAGAATCTGCTGTATTAACTGTTGATATTGTAAAAATATGTGTGCATTTAATTTCGAATGATTGTGAATATTTGTGTGCCGTTCCGAATTTGCACTCTTATTAAACTTTCACGATGCCAAAGTAATTCAATTCCTTTAATAAATTCATAATTGTTATCAACTGTTAGCAAGAAATTATTGCTAAGTAAATTTCAGTAAAATTTGTTATTAACAGTTGAATAAGTTAAAAACGAAATTTATGCTGAAAATTAGTTAAATGATGTATTTGTTGATTAACTGTTTTGAAACAATTATTAAATGTTATCGATTAATAGCAAGACGTCATTACTAAATAATTGGATGTTAATTCCGGCAAAAGGCGTATTTTCATTCATAAATGCATAGCATGATGAAAATTGGTTTCAATACCTGTTGTTAACAATAGCAATTGTTTACTGTCATCGATTGTCCTTCAAAATTTATAAGTTTGTTATTTACGGTTGATTTTTGTGAAAGAACCAGGTTTGTACGTCCGAAATAGCCAAATAGTGCCGTAGCCAAAATGTATGTCGTCATTCAAATACGAGTTTTACAGAAATAAAATATTTATTATTATTTACCGTTCAAAATGTGCACTCTTACTGAACTTTCACGATGCCAAATAATCATAAATAAATCATTATGTTTATAACAGTTTCCATTGTCTTCATATTCCTTCCATGCAGTCAAGTAGATTAAAATTTTAACAATAATAAAATATTTTGTCCTATTTAAAAAAAAAAAAGGTAGGAAAGGACGTCGTAAACGATGTTGTAAACTTCGTCGTAAACGATGTCGTAAACGATGTCGTAAATGATATCGGATATGGTCCCAAAATCCAACATCGTTTACGATATCATTTACAACGTCGTTTACGATATCATTTACGACGTCGTTTACGATATCGCTTACGACGTCGTTTACGATGTCGTTTCCAACGTCGGAATTTTCAACAGTGGTATGTTCAAAATTCCTCTATTCCAATTGTTTATTTTCGGAAATTTTTGCGATGTTGTAAAATAACTATCTGCATTCTGCTTTCCATATTATATGTACATATATTTTACTTTTCTATGGAATTAGTTTAATAGGTTATTAATACTTCAGATTTTCAGAGCAATATAAAGTAAAAATTATTCGAATGTTTGACTGAAAATAACTGTTTATTGCTTTTTATGTTGTGAAATGATTAATTAATATGTACAATTATTTTAATTTTTTGTGGAATTAGTTTTGAAAGGTTATTAATAAATTGAATTTTCAGAACTCAAAGATCAAATTAAAAGAAGTTAAGTAAAGTAAAAATTATTTAAATGTTTTAATAAAAATTATAGTCGAATGCTTCCTATTTTCTGAACTGATTAATTAATTATTAGTTGTTTAATTTTTTTCATAATATTAAATTACATAATGAATGAATTTCAATTTTTCTCTAATAAGTGACAGAAATCTATTCTTTATTTTAAGGTTATGTAATTGGTGGATACTGGCTATAATTTGTGTAGTAGAAGTTTATTTATATTTAAAATACCACTATTCCAGTTACATAATTCTTTAAATGTTTTTTGTGCTGTGGAAATTATTTTTTGAACCGACTGATGAATTTTTTTCCAATATTAAATTACATAAAGATTACATTTTAATTTGTTTAAATTGAGTACACGAATTGATTATTTAATTAAAGGCTATGTAATTGAATATTGACTATAATTTTTATGATAAAAGATTAATTTTTTTTAAAATACCTCTATTCTAATTGTATAATTTTTGTAAATTTTTTGATGTTGTGAAATAAGTATCTGAATTCTGCTTTCAATATTATATGTACATAGTTTTTTCTTCTCTATGGAATTAGTATAAAACGTAAATTAACCAATTAAAAATTAATTCAAATTTTCAGAAAAATATAAAGTAAAAATTATTCGAATGTTTTTATTAAAATAACTGTTTATTGATTTTTACCAGGCGTATAAGCTTAAATCCGCTGTTTGCTCAGAAATGGCGGTAGTGAACATATTTAGCTACAATAGAAACGTCATACTTTTTTTGTGTGTGTTCGACACCTGGCTACATAAATCAGTGCACATATTCAGTTTTTTTA
>CAKNWT010312365.1:0-11909 GCA_932066315.1 Andricus coriarius | reverse complement strand
CTGATGTTTGTGTAGACAATTAATTCCTTTGGTTGAAAATGTAACTATGTATTAACAAATAATTTATCTCGTTAAAAATTCGTCTTCTTTTCTTCATAAAATTAATCTATTTGTATTAAAAATGACCTTTGTGTTGAAAATTAAAATGTTTTATATAAAAATCGTATTTTATGCTCGAAGATTTAACAATCTGATACAAAATAAAAGTATTTTGTTGAAAATTCAAGTAGTTTGTTTATAATTAATTTCTTTTAAATTATTTAGTAATTAAAATTGTACAGTCTTATAGAATGAAACTTGAAATTACACATTTTATTTGTATTATTCGTTAAGAGTAATTATTATACAATATAGGCAACTAAAATACATTTAATTTTTCCGCAATTTGAAAATACAGTCTTACTGAATTAAGCTTCAGGTTACTATCATTTTGATACTATTATTCTAAAAAATAATTACTATCTAATACAAGATATATATTCGAACTATTATTAAAATGTAAAAAAGAATATTGAATTGAGTATTAGTTTACTTGTAGTTTCCATTGAAAAAAATGTAAAATAATATATATATATTGCATTTTAATCAATAATTTAAAAATAAAATTACGCTATGAATGCTATGAATGCGGTGCTTCCGGACGGCTTACCGTGTAGGTCAGAGTGTAGGACTAGACCCGTCTAAATGGTTGCAATTTCCTTTTGAGTCAGCAAGTTTTCAGAAGTGACTAAGTTAGATAAATACTCTAATTTTATTCATCATTAATGAATAATTAAAAATTAAACCTGTTTAAAAAGTGGAAAATAAGGCATAATAGTCGTAAAGGTACCACTCTGGACAGACACCCCCACTCCTCCTACTTTCCGCTCTATCCACCCGCCTCACATCACTTATATCACTGTTGACAGTGTGTTGAGAAAAGTGCATTATTTTCGTCCTCCGGCCCCTCACATGGCACATTTCTGTGACGTCATTCTTAACACGTGTAGTAAGAACGTTTCCATATTGGCCATAGGGAAGCGTAAGTGCGAGAGAGAGAGATAGAGAGAGAGAGAGAGAGATCTGGTAGATAGCGCATAAGAGCATCTCTGTCACACTCATGGATACAATTGGTATGAAAACGCTTATATATTTCTCTTTTTACTCTTTTAATTGAATTGTTTTTCTAAATAAATTTATTTCCTTACATGTAACAATAAAATAATACAATATTGATACGATAAGAATAAATGAAAGTAATTGAATTTAACACGCACACCGATACTTAATTAACCATAACCTCGAGAAAATTATCCAATTGAACTATTCTATGGGTAGTTTGAAAACGCTTTTTCTGCAGCTATGCGACAAAAATAATTATTTTTCCATAACAAATTATGTCACCTTCATTTTTTAATTTTAAACTTATTTTTGCCTTTTTCTGCAAGTGAGGCCGCACATTTTTTTCCAACAATTTTTTCAAAAGGTAGGTTGTTTTAATCCCTTGATAATGATCTATTAACGAAAATGTGGCGAAAGAAATTTTTGGAGATATAGGATATTCCTTCGCGCAGCTGCCGTGTTGCAAGCGTCCGCGTTTGATATTGCTTCTACAGACAGCATTTGTTAACAGAAATATTATTGTTGTTACGAACTATTTGAAGAATAATAATTCTAATTATGTATTAAAGAGATTTCTACTTTTTCAATGTAACTCTAATCCACTTTTATGCTGAGACTTCATTTTTAAGACTTTAGAAGCAATTTGAAAAAAATTGATTATAAAAAAGGGTTTTCGTAGCCTAATTAATATAGTATTTAAAATCTTTAGCTTCTTCCTTCATGTAACTACCCCATATTCATTTTACCCCACTCCCCCTCTCCATCACTGTTCCTCGCTCGTAAGCTGTTTCGTGGCATACGCGAGCCAATCGCGCGAGACTTCCTCCCAGCGCCTTTTTGTCCTTGTTCGTAAACTGGTACGTGGCGAGTGCGGACCAATCCGGCGTTACTCCCTACTCACCTGCACGTTAGTGGCGCGCTGCTGCTAGGCACTAGTAGATTCATACAGCGCGTTTTAAGGTGCTTCCTAGGGCTTAATTTTTAGAACATTTATTACAAATTACAACTTTTCTCTTACAAGGATGAATTGCTTGATGTAATATCTTAACCACATAATCTGAAGGGCAAAATACAAGCCCACTTTGAGCCTGGGAACGAGTAACCCGCCACCGGCAGTGTGGGGGTATACTGACTGCCTGTCAGAACGACTTTGCCAGCTCCATGGGACGCAGAGTGGCGAATAGCGCACTCGGCTCGCAAATTTGAGCGCGCCCAAGGCGCGCGACTGTTGGTTCTCGCGCTTCGCGCTCAATTATATATTTACCTGCCGTTACGCGCTCCATCTTAGTATTTTCCCCACATCTATGCCAACTTTCCTACAATATGCAACAATATGTAGTTAGTCGTCATAGGGTGGAGATTCTAGTTATAACGTCAGTCCCACCAAACTTTGGTTAATAAGGAGGCGTGTGAGGACATAACTAGAACCTATAGAGTCTTAGTTGTTTGGTTTTTTATACTGAGGGCACCAGTCTTCAGCAGTGCAGTATTAGACGGGAGTTCATCTACCATCTGCCCATTCCCGGCCTTCCTCTAGGTACGAAACCAAAAACATATATATAGTTAAAAGTTTGTCATAAGGAAACCCGCAGGATTTCGCTGGGAGCAGGTGCTAATCTGATAAATTGCACCCGCTCCCAGCGAAATCGCGGTAAAATTTCAGCTGTTACCACGTCTCAGGACCATGAGATAGGTGGTTACAGTCTGCGACGAATTCAATACGATGATCCGGCGAAAGTCTCGTCTACCCTAAGGACGCGAAGCGACCCAAGGACGATCGCCTTCTGCATTTTCCCCGCGAGTAGCTTAGCATTTTCTTCACGCAGGGATGCTTTTCAGGCTATTAACCAGTGAAACCTTGGCACCTGCAAGAGCGCCGATAATCAAGACGATTAGCTTAACAGAATAGTCAGTTGGTGCCGAAAATTCGATAACGACTCTGGTTCGTTTCTCGAAGTCAAGAAGAACTATGTCAGGCCTCGAGTGCGCAACAGAAGCAATCGTCGAGAATATGAAGTTCCAGTATATCCGACACTTCTCATTCTCGACAATTGACTCTATTTCCCTAGGAGCGTTTAGCGGAGCGGTATTTGGGCTGATGCCGTAAGAGTGACAAAAATGGAAATCAAGCACTCTTAGTGCCCACCGTGCTTTTGGATGTAGGTCGTTTCCGCATGAGTTGGACAACCAGACAGTATGTGTCCTATATGCTCGGGGTGTGCATGACACGCTCTGCCGCTATCATCGGGGATGTGTTGGCCCAAAATGTGGCGACGGTATGCTAGAGTGGAAATGACACCGTTTTGACATGCCAAAATGAAACCATCCGTGCCCGACTTCAATCCGGGTGATTTAAGGAAAGCAAACGTTAGCTCATACGACATCGACAGATCCTCTAAATTTTTCTGGAAGATGCCGGGCATCTTCTTCTCGAGGACCTGTTCGCGGAAGTTTTTCTCCTGTGCTTTCTGAATCCGGGCCTTCAGGAGTGAGTACTCGAGATGGATAAGATTTCATGCACATTGATCATCCCTGATATTGAAGTCAAGGCCGAGTGTTTCAGCAGCCTCCTCCGCTACTTTGTGGAGAAACGCCCGTTTCCGCGACCACCTTGACGGAGTGAGATGTTAAGTCGCGGAACAGAAGATTTAAGGTACATGCTTTTATTCATGTTCAACTTTCGGGACCCGATATCGAGGGATTGAACCAGATTGAGTCGGATTAATTTTTAAACGATTTGGGCGAAAGGAAATGTAGAACTTTTTTCGGATTGGTTAGAATTTACTCGGACTGATTCGGATACAGATGCCGCAATGATTGGGATTGATTCAATCACATCTATCGATGAGCAGGTTCTCCCGACATCCTGCTACGACTTTCTTTGAGCCACGTTGTTCGTAAATCTCTCGCCACACAGGTCCAATTGTCCGAACAATCCTATCATTTAGGATATCTGTGAAGATCTTATACAGTGTGTTCAGACAAGTTATTGGCCTGTAATTTTTAGGATCAGCTAAGCTGCCCGTCTTCGGCAGGAGCACTGTGCGCCCTTCTACCAAACACTCCGGAATCGGCTCTTCCGACTTTAGATATGAGGTAAAAATGCGAACCAGATGCTGGTGGGTTGAAGGACACTTCTTTCGCCAGAAGGTCTTGATACCATCTGCTCCCGGAGCGGAATAGTTCTTCATGCCTCTTAATACGTTTTTCACCTCCTCGGTAGTGATAGGTGGGCATTTATCCTCAGGTGTTATGAGAGCACGGCACAGCTCCTTGAATCTATTCATATTCTTCGAGTGTTCTTTCAGTGAATGCTGGACTTCGAAGACTTCTTTCCAAAATGCCTCGACCTCTTCTGGTGTGGGCGGGTGGATGACAGTAACTGGAGCAAAACAGAATGCGTCCCTTATTCAGTTTGCGATTGACTACATATTATCTGGCAGGCCGTTCACGGAAAGGGTTGAAAGTTCGCTCAAGTACTAAGGATCTTCAAACATACACTGTACAGGTCAAAGCTGCTGACAACCAAGCAGCAAATTGTTGACAAAAGACGGGTATTATCTGACGCAAGGAAGAGAATACCGAAGAGGCAGAAATGGATCAGGGAGAATCAACAGTTTCTGGCTGACCCATCTCGTCTCTTCAGTGATCAGCCTGTTTCTGTCGAAAATCCAATCAAGCCCAACAAGGTTTTTTTTAACCTTCTGGAGAAAGGTATACAAGATCCCAAAAAGACTGTATTTGAAAGAAGATACTGATAATATCATACGCTTCAAGGATTCTTGCGACAACATCATAACACCTGAGGGGGAATGTCCATCAATCACTGCCGAAGAGGTGAAAAAAGTACTTAGAAGTACGAAGAACTTTTTTGCTGCAGATCCAGATTGTATCAACAACTTCTGGTGGAAGACGTTTACTTCTACACACCATCATTTTGCCCGCATATTCACCTCATATTTAAAGTGGGAAACGCCCATTCCGCAGTGGCTGGTGGATTACAGTCTAATAACTTGTTTGAACACACTATATAAGATCTTTACAGTTGTCATGAACAACAGGATTGTCTGAGGAATTGCGCCTGTGTGGCGAGAGACGTACGAACAGCTTGGCTCAAAAAAAGATGTAGCAGGCAATCAAGAGAACCTGCTAATTGACAGGTCTGTCTGCAAAGATGCTGCAGCCCATCAGCGCGTCCTGTCAATTGCCTGGATTGATTATCGCAAAGCTTTCGATTCAACCTCTCATAGACTCATAATCTGTCTGTTGAAAAGCTTGAAGGTGCATCCATACATAGTGAGATGCATAGAGAGATTGATGGCCCTTTGGAAAACTAGATTTACTATCTCATCTGGAAATTATCGTGTGACGACGAACAACCTTACCTTCCAGAGCGGCGTCTTTTAAGGCGATACCATGAGCCCTTTGCTTTTTTGCATCACACTTCTGCCTTTATCTCTCGCACTGCGAAACTCTTCTGGATATCTCTGTGTCTACACTAACCATCGCGAGCATAATGTCACTCATGTATTTTATGTGGATGACCTGAAGATCTATGCCCCTGGTAAAAGCAAGCTTCAAACTGCTATAAATATCGTCAAGAAATACAAAGGAGAGATTAGGATGGATTTTGAATTGGATAAGTGTGACAAAATTCATCTGAAGAAAGGAACGATTTTTGGCATTCGCAAGGACCCTGTGAAAGGACCCAAGGACCCTAAAGCCGCATTCAGGACGTAACATCAGTTAAAGAGTCTCTCCGAAGCAGATACAAGTATCTTCTTCGGCAAATTTTATCCTCAAATCTATCGGCGTTGAACAAGGTATCTGCGACTAACATGCTTGCCGTCCCCGTTCTATTGTACTCGTTTAGGGTGGTTCACTGTACGAAGAACGAGCTTGCAGCCTTTGATATCACCACACATAAGATCATGCATATGCACAAAAGCTTGCATATCAATTCGTCTGTTCCGCGATTATACATCTCACCCCATCAATGCAGACGCGGACTCCTAAATCTTCAATGTTTTCATAACCGAATAGTTCTTAGTACAGCTTACATTGATGCCAATGGAAAATACACTCTTCTAAAAATGGTCAGGAATCACGAGATGATTGGCAAAGGATCGTTCCTTTACAAAGTCCCGGTTTGAATGCGGCCCCAAGAGTGCTTTATTGCCATCTTTGTCGCTCTTGTGGTGTTGGCCGCAACCCTGCCCTCCCGAATGCTCCAAGGGATCTAGAATCAATTGTCCAAAACGAGAAGTGCCAAATTTTCTGGAACTACGATTTTTGGACAGCACTCTCCGTTGTTCACTCGAGGCCTGACATTGTTCTCCAAGACTTCGAGAAACGAACCATACCCGTGATCGAATTCTAGGCTCCGGCCGACTACAACATCACTGCCAAGGAGAAGGAAAAGAAGGAGAGGTATCAACACCTTAAAAGGGAGTTACGACTGTACCCAAAATATTCGGTTAAAGTAATTGTCCTTGTGATCGGTGCTCTCGGAGGTGCGAAACTATCACTGGTTCGTAACTTTAAAGCGCTTCGTCAGGCTTAAATTTTCGTATTTTTTAATTGATCGAAAATGTGCTTCAATTATGCGCCTGGAAACTAGTAATCCGCCACCGAAAAAGTACCCATGATGAACCGAAAACAGACGCTCCCGATTTGAAGAACGGCACAGCAGGAGCTTGGACCGTGAAATTTTTCGACTATACTAGAACGCAGGGGGCATACTGCCTGTCAGCCATAACTCACCCGACCTTCCTATTGTTAGAGCGTTACACGATTCGAGCCGGTTGAACGAAATTAATCATGATTAAAATATTAAGAAATTAAATTTTAATATGCTGCATCAGGTTCATCACATAATGACGAGACGATCATAAAAAGATATAAAAAAATTGTTTAACTCGTTCAAATTCTGTTGGGAGTTTTGGTAATTTTGCATTCGCTTTAATATTGAGAACATTGACCGAGTTTCCTAATCCTCTTTTTTCATTTACCTAAATGATATCATTTTCAAATTTTATCACCTAATCAAAATTTCATCGAATAATTAATTAATTACTCAATTGATGATTAATCAATTCATTATTATACGATTGAGTTATAATGCATTAAGCACAAAATACTGAATTAATAATTTAATTCATTATGTGGTTACTTTATACTGCTAAAGTGTATACTAATTAATTGATTAATCGTCAACTGATATCGTTGGAAATCATTTCACAGTGATATAAAAATGTTCGAAACAAAAATAAAATTAGTTGAATACACAATTTTAATATCTTTAACATCCTTGTCATAATTATTTCTTTCCAAGATTTGTCATACCTTCCTTGCTATAATGACAACTTTCAATGTAAATTAAAAACTACACTCTTCAGTAGAGCGAAGCAAAGATGCTAAAATTAATCGAATCGTTTGAGAAGGATAGAAATTTGTGGGTCGACATCCAAAATAAGCGAAGAAAAAACATTTTGAAATCAATTAATATCTTCTGTTCTCTTTTTTAAATTTAGAAATGAAAATTTTTTAAATTCAAAAATAAATTTTGCCTTTTTTAGAATTTTTTGGAAGTGTACAAAAAACATATTTTTTGGATTGATTCGAACCTGAAATTTCTTCAGCTTGAACCAAAGAAACATGTCATTATTTTTTATTCATGGGAAACATTTTATTCTTGGTTTCTAAAGCGTTCCAAAATTGCAAAAAAATATGAAACACAGAAATCCTAAATCACGACAAAAGTTTTTTTTCGGGGAAAAAGGAAAATGATCAAATGTTTCTTTGGTTCAAACTGAATGAATTTCAGGTTCGACAAGTCAACATTTGTTTTTTAATTTGTGCATACGAGTCAATATAATAAAATAACATCTTTTTGCACATTTTCAAACAATTGATATTTATCAAAAAATCTATGATTAAATTTTACAATTTTTTATTATTGTTCAATAGTAAAAGCTGTAAATATAACAAATTCGTCATAATTTTTGAACAAATAGGAAAAATTCATAAATAATTTCTTCAAGCGGTACACGTAATAATTTCAGAGAATTTTCCGCGTAATTAAAATATTGTATTCTCAAATAACGTAGTATATTTAACGAGAAAAGGGGAAAAAGGGGAAGTTTTTTTAGAATAGAGGAAAAAAGGGGAGATTCAAGGAAAAAGGCGAAACTAAGAAAAAAAGTGAAAGAGAATCTGCACCCTGATATAATATTTATTTTATTATTCATCAATTAATGAACTATTTCACGGAATAATTAAATAATCAATTATTTCAGCAATTCTATGTATAATAATCTGATCCTTGCATCTGGTTTTTTCTTCCCATGAAGAGGAAACTAGTTAACTCGTTAATTAGCACACACATGAATGCAGCAATTGTTCATTAAATAATCAATTATTTGTATTCAGTTATAAAATAATTGAATTATTACTTATACATTACTAGAGAAATATATCTGAAAACTCTGCGAAATATTTGAAATGTTTGTGAAATCTTGGGGAAATCATTGAAATCTGCGTGAACTCTCTCTGTAATCTTTGTGAAATCTTCTCGAAATGCTTGAGAAATATTTTTAAAATATTGCGTCATATTTGAAAAATTTGTCCAAAAATCGTAGTTCCAGAAAATTTGGCACTTCCCGTTTTGTACAATTGAATTTATCTCCCTTGGAGCATTCGGCTAGGCAGGGTCGCGACCAACACCGATAGTATGTGTATGTGTTCTAAGTACTCAGCGTGTGCATGCCATGCTCTGCATCTATCACTGGGAACTTCTTGACATAAAATGCGGTTACAGTATGCTAAAGTGGAAATGACACCGTCCTGGCATACGAAAATAAAACCCTCGGTACCTGAATTAAGCCCTGATGATCTGAGAAAAGCAAAAGTTTGCTCATTTGGCAAGGACTCTGCTTTCTTCACTTCGGCTTTTAGAAGTGAAGCATATAGATGGAGTAATGCACTTTCCTCACTTCTGGTGTTGAAATTCAGGCCAAAGGTCTCAGCCGCCTGCTCCACGGCTTTGTACAGGAAAGCTCCTTTGCCAATCATCTCGTGATTCCTGACCATTTTTAGGAGATGATCTTTTCCATTGGCTCCGATGTAGGCTGTACTTCGAACAATTCGGTTATGAAGAAACTGAAGATTCAGAAGTTCGCGTCTGCCTTTATAGCGTGAGATGCAAGCGTCTTTTGGTCTGTTGATCCATCGTCGGTTTGAGCCTCCGATTTTAATTTCGGCCAGATCTTGGGGCTTAGGAGGAACTTGCATGTTCATGTTCCTTCTTCTCCTGAAGTCGGGATTATCTTTCAGAAGGTGCCTGCTTTTCACAGTTGGTATTAATGTCGCTTCTTCATCTTCGGCTGCAACTTGATCAAGCTGCGGTTGGGGAAGCGCGCCGCGTGCATATCCATTTTTCCAGAGCTAGACACGTTGATTTCGCAATAATTGAATCGAAACGTGCTGAAGCTCTGAGTGTCTGTGACAACACAGAGTGTGCATACGCGCCATAAAGCCTGGTGAACAGGTATAATGCTGACATCGTAGAAGTCTAGCAAGTCATCCTTCAGTTGATTCGTTCACTCGATGTGGGCGTTTCGCCGATTCGTCGTCATGTTTCTATCTAAATTATTTTCAGCACCCCGAACTCTAGGACGATCGGCATTGTTTGCCGACCCATTGTCGAGTGCTCTGCGCGTTCGATCGTTTTAAACCGCATCTACAACTTTTTGGTGCTTTGGTGTGTAACACGGGGGTTAGTTGGCGGTGTGGGCGACGAGGGCCTGAGCCCAGCCCGTCCGGGAACCCACGACGGGTCCCGAACGTGTGGGTTACTATCATCGTTGTTATTCCCGACGACGAGCCTCACTGTAAGTGAAATACATGATTTTATCATATACCAACCCTCGACCAACTTATTTGTGGACCCTTTCTCTCGGTTCCCCGGTTTTTCCCCTTTCCTTCTTCCCTCCTCGGTCTTACCACGTAATACCTGGCGTCCAACCCAAAAACCCACCTCTCTTCCTGATCAAACAAAACCAGCCGAGAAATAGGACACAAATTAGACTCTACATACGACTCCTACTAGTAAGCCTGACTCCTTTTCACATGCTCTAATTCTATTATATACCCTACTCTTTAACATTACTTTTGAACCCGTTGAAATGCTTACATGCCGATTCATCCTTATGCCTTGCCTGATTTACAATTGATGATTTATGAAATTATCTGTATTTGCCCATGAATTGTTATTTACATGTACTGGTTTATATATACATATGTAGGTATGTGACTATGATTTTTGAGACTATTGCATACGTGAATTTATATGTGCCCATTACCATTTATATTACCATATTTGTGCCTATGATTTAATAGTAAGTGACATAGTTCGCTGTGAATAATATCGCCATGTATATATAGGTAAAAATTAGCTTTGCATTCGCGTATCTAAATTCAGATCGAATGAATTATGGAAACATAAAACCATGAACGGAAAAATCGAAAGCAAAGTCGAGTCAGGATAAAAGGAATAATCCTAAAATCGGTTTATAATATAAAGCATAAACTCGAAAAGATTTTTATTTAACGGACATAAGAAAACCTGGAAAAGGGAAATACAGAAAATGTTGACCTTCATTGAGAATCTCAAGCGTGGAACGAAACGAATCGTTTAACCGCGCAAACATGTTCGCACGCGCAGTGGACAATACACGCGAGTCGCGGCAAGGTCACGCGACACAAAACATAAACAAAGGGTCGTACGAGGAAAATAAACACATTTTCGATCTCGTCGACAATTCAATATCTAATTAAAATTTTAATTAGAATAGTACAAAATAAATTCGAATGTACCTATCGAATTTAAAATAAAATATGGGAACCTCGTATAAGAACATAATATAGGGTGTCACACATTTACAAACGTAATCAATATCTCCAAACTAAAGCGAATTTTCTCAAACAAAACCAAATCGGATAATTATACAGGGTGTCCAATAAATAAAAATTTTAATACCATCCCGAGATAAATGAAACTCAGATCGGGCACAATCAAAAACAAAATGGACATTTAAAAAACAATGGAAAGTGACCACGACAATTTGGATTTGGAAGTTGCCGCTGCACTTCCAAATCGAAACAGTGATTTATCTAACGATGAAAATAAAAGTAGGGGAGCTATCCCAAAATCAATCAATAGGTCAATAGGTCGCGGTAGAGGGTTCACATCAAAAAACACAAACCCACAGAGTATAACCAAGGGGTCAAACAAAAACAAACCAACTCAAAATAATCAACCCTCAAACCAGGCCATTACTCAAAATAATAATAGAACCTTCGACCCCATTGACAATACACTCTTTTGGGATCATCAAGATCTATCAAACCTGGACGGACCGTTCCCTAGACACGAAATAAGATCAGAGATTAACAACGAAACATATCAACGCGATTCATTCCTAGAAAACAATACACGATTTATTTTAGAAACCAACGAATTATTAGAAAGCGTAGAATTTAACGAATTTATGAATCAACAAAAGGAGAGATTCTTCAAAGAAAGGGCAAAAAGGGCAAATAATTTAGGAAGTAGATTAGACCCGCCGGCAAATAGCTCATTCGAACACAGACAAAAGATAATCGAACCAAGTTACAGAAAAAATAAAAGTGCATCTCGTGACAGACATTCAGTACAATTTAATTTGAAGGAAAATTTACCAGAACCCCGTCAATTTTCCTACAACAATATTGAAAACAGTAGTAGAACCAGAAATAATAATTTAAAA
>CAKNWT010312362.1:0-10571 GCA_932066315.1 Andricus coriarius | reverse complement strand
AGAAATGTAACATTTTCCTATGCTTGGGATAGGCTTTACGTGTATAAGGGTTCAACTTTGATCTTAATTATCTCAGCTCAGGAGAAGACAATATTTTTTAAATTTCGCAAATGTATAGATAACATTCCAAAGAACCTATAGTAAAAGTTTAAACAAATCCGTAAGAAAAGTGCGTTCGTGACCGTACCTCCTTAAGCTTCAGCCAAAATTTAAAAAAAATTATAATTGGTTGAAATTTGACTGAGTTATCTATTTTTAGGTTAATTTAAATATAATTTTCAATAAAATAATTAATTTTATAACTAAATAGTTGAATTTTTAACCAAATTGTTGAATTGTCAATTTACAAAGATGAATTTTAACCAAATGATCGAATTTTAAACAAAAAAGATTAATCTCAACCAAAAGCAGTTGCATTTTCAACGAGATAATTTAAATTTTAGAAGACAGCTTAACTCTTAACGAAAAAGGTGAATTTTAAATCTAAATGGACGAATTTTTTTTCCAAATAGAGAAATATAGGTTCAACAAAACAGTCCAATTTTCAACCACACAAGAAACATTTTCAAGCAGGGAGATAAATTTTCAATTAAAATGATAAAACTAAAAAAAAAAAAAAAAATTGTTAACAAAGTACTTCAACTTTCAACCCCAAATTCAAATATGTACAAATAAACAGAAAACAAATTTGATCCAAATTATTAAATTTTGAAGCCAAAGACTAATTTTTTGTAAAAAAGTACGAATTTTTAACTAAAAAGGCAAATTTTCAACTAAAAATGAAAGTTACATTTTTAGGTAAAAAATTAATTCTAAATAAAAAAATAACGAATTTTCAATCAAATAATGTAATTTTCAATCTAAGAGATGAATCTTCAAACAAAAATTAATTTTGATCAAATTGGTTCAACTTTTACGCAAGTAATTGAATTTTCCATTTAAAAAATAAATTTTGAGCCAAAAATGGGGAAGTTACATTTTTGTTATTAAAAATTAATATTTTGATAAAAAAAAATCAGTTACAACGAAGTAGTTCACCTAGAATAATTAAACTTTCAATTAAAAAAATTAATTTTCAACCAAGAAAACGAATTTTCAATAAAATAGTTCCATCTTGAATCCAAGAGATGAATTTTCAAACAAAAAAATTAATTTTTAACAAAGTTTTAACAAAGGTTAAACTTAAAAAATTAGTTTTTTAAAAAACAATAAAGTTTTTAATTAAGTAGTTAAACCTCCAACCAACGAAATGAATTTTTAATAAAAATATAATTAATCTTCAACTGGAATAGTTCAATTTTCAATTTAAAAAATTAATTTTCAGCCAAAAAGATGAATTTTTAACTAAAATGATGAATTTTCGACAAAAAAAATGACTTTTTAATAAATTGGTTCAACCTTCACCCAAATAATAGAATTTTTCACCAAATATATGAACTCAAGAACATTATATCAGGGTAGCCTCAAACATCATTTTCAAACTTCTCTATCTTTATTCTGACCAATTTTTCATTTTCCCTGACATTTTCGACTTAGAATCTTTTATAAATAAAATAGAACAATTTCAAATTTAAATTGAAAAGTTTTAAATTTATTATCCTTGAGAGTTAAAGTACTTTTTATTGAAATTCCCTGACTTTTGAAAGATTTTCTTTCTTCAAAATCCGTGACTTTCTCAGTCAAATAAAATTCCCTGAATTTTTCCTGATTTTTTCTCAGACCCACGGCCACACTGTACAAATATTATGGAAGAACTCAGTCAAACCTATTTTTCCTTTAAGGAAATGAAAATTCCAGGAACATGAGCAAAATTCAAGGAATTTTCCAGGTTTTTCCAGTTAAAAAAAATGCAAGGACTTTTCCAGGTTTTCAAGGACGCTAGCCACCCTGCATTATGTGGGTCCTTTATGGTTAGATGAACTACACGTTTTGATTAAATCAATCAAAATTTTTTGTTAGACCTGCAAAAACATTTATTGAATTAACCAAAATATTCTCATAGATCGAGCAAAATATTTTCTTGGATTAGAAAGAAGTTTTACTTAGATTAACCAACAGATATGGTATGATTAACCAAATTTTATTGACCAAAATATTTTCCTGGTACAACAAAATATTTTGTTGTCCATGTAATAACCATATTCTGGGGCTTATTCAAACAAAATGTTGTTCATTTATCCAAACCAAACCAAGTAAAAAAGAAAAAAGCTTGCTTCCAGTTGTATTAAATATTTTGGTTAAAGTTTTAAAAATAGTATTTTTTTGCATATTCCAATAAATTCAAATGATCTATTCTTATCAAAGTGACATACTATGGCATACTTTCCCCTATTTATTGGCCTAGAAGATATCGTAAAGCATAAAATTTTCTTCCTTATTTGAACGTCTTCACTTTTTTTGAGAACCTAACAAAAATTCCGATCTTTAGGAGTTGTTTCCTCCTTGGGGCCACCCTTCTGGACTTTTTCGATCTTTAAAAACGTTTTTAAAAGTTTGAAAGTTTTTTAATTGAAAAGTTTTTGACGATATTAAAAAAAGAAGTGAAGTTAAAAAAAATGCCTACTCTTGTCAGTAACAAAAGACCGAGCATGGATGTCATTAATCGGATGACCATCCCTTCGGTCCTTGGTCCTGGCGCAGTACAAATCAAACCCGGTTGATCGAAGCATGTTCTAGTTACAAATCAAAGTCAAAGCTTCATCAAGGGGCGAACAGGGTGGCTGCAGACAAAAGGGACGAGAAATACGAGTAGACAGACAGTTGGAATAGTACGTGTGTACTGTCACCAATACTACTAGTCTGTTTTAGTACCTTTACAACTACTGGTACTAAAGCAGAACAAGTTTGGTCAGCAAGACCAAATCAGCAAATCACCTTAATTCGAAAAGGTACCTTCGTAGATGTCTACTGGTGTAGGTTCTCATTGGTAGTTTTAGGATTCCTTAATAGAGTATACGAGCATTAGTTCGAATTAGTTCAAGATTTCACCGATAAGAGTATTGCCCGATTTCCAGTATTTTCCAGATAATCAAAAATTTCCTAACAATTCTGCTTCGATGTATTTTGTTTTATTTGACCCACGTCTTGAAATCGTTTTTTTTAGAGGGTACTTCAATTTGTGAAATAGCCAGAAATCACAGAAGCCAGGTCAGGACTCTATGGGGGCTAAAAAAGTTTTGTAGGGCCGTGCTTCACCAGAAATTGCTGAATAAGCTGCAATTAGTCTGACCTTTCGAGGTACATAACACCCTCCTGGTCGAAGAAAACAGTGATGTTGCTACAGCTATGGCTCGCTTTCTTCGCTTCTGGGGATCCAGGTGTTTTCTACTACGAATATCGCGCCTTTTTCTCAGGATCATAGTCATAAATCCATAACTAATCTCTAAAAATGAACTTTTTGAACATTTCCGGGCTGTTTCTGATTGATTCCAAATTGTCCTGGGCGATTTCCACTCGATAATTCTTTTGGTCTTCCGTCAAAAATCATCAAGCGAATCTTGTAGCCACGTGGCTCATCCCTGAATCTTGGCTCAAAATTTCCGAAACAAAAGTTTTTGGAACTTCGAGGTCTTCCTCTATATCTCTCTCACTGTTAAACGATGATTTCCATTAATTAGCTCTGAATGGAGACCACTTTGAAATCGCCTCAACCACTCTTTAATTTTATTATCACTCATAAACTTCTCACGATACATTTTACGAATCATGAAGATGGTTCTTTCTTTGGTGTATTCCGTCATCCTGAAATGCGACGCGTACGTTGTTAGGCGCTTAACCAAGTGCGTACACTAGTCGAGTAAAGATTCGCAGGTTCATGTCACATAGTAGGGTACCTCAAAGAGGTCTGCCCTAAATGGTAAATACCTTTCTTTGACAATAGCACAACAAGGTACAAAGTTAGAGCACAAAGTCGGATAATTTCCGGACAGACCTAGTAAAATATCATTTTATTCAATAATAAATGTGGGTCCTTAAACTTGGACATAAGACTATTAGTGGAAGCTTCCGTATTTCTTAGCTCGAAATACTAAGTCTCGTAATTGGAAAAGAACGAAGAATTATATATGACGATTGCCCACAAACAGGAATTGATGTCCGTCTTAGGAAGAGGAAGCGACTTGATTCTGAGCCTTCGAAAGTGGATCCGATTAGAGAAGATTCAGGCGAACGTATCATTTCCTTCAGAAACTCGAGTCTGCTTTCCTCCTCTTCTGGACTCAACCTTCTCTTTTCCATTCCTCGGATCTTCTCCACATGCTGTCCTCTTGCTTGAAGTCCTTGAAAAGACTCTAAGACTCTCAGGGACCAAAGTAAGCTTTTCCCAGTTTTAAAGGATCTTCTATTTCAGAAAATTTCTTGAGTTATTTGCCTTCAATGTTTCATATGGAAAATAAATAAAGGTTTACCTTTTACCTCTGACTTCACATTTAATCTTTTCCTCAATCCTCAGCTTTTATCTAATCCCTTTTTTAATCGAAAAAGCTGCGACAAAACTATGTGTTCACATGCTGGATGAACAACTAAAGCTGACATTGTTATGCAAGACTACATACTGCAATTTTAGATAAACTTGGTTTCCAAATTATCGCTTATTATAGGTATGCCGATGAAACATTTTTAATTATTCCCTAGTATCAGGATCACAAAACTGTTACAATTTTTAACAGAAAATCTTATAGTCTCGGTCGGTTGTCGGAGTTGGAGGAAATAAGGGCAAATGAGGGAAGTATGGGAAATTAGAAAAGGGGAAGAAGGGAAATGAGGAGAGGGGAAATGAGGAGAGGGGAAATGAGGGGACATTGGAGAAAGGAAAGTGGGGGAAGTGAGGGAAGGAAAAGTAGGGGAAGTAATAGGAAACGAAGGGAGGAGAAGTATGAAAAATGAGGAAGTATGGGATATGAGGAGAAATTGAAGGTGGAAAAGTAGGGGCAATGACCGGGAGTAGTAGAAGTTTGATGTGATGAGGAGAGGGGAGTAGGAGAAGTGAGTGTAATTGAGGGGAAAATAGTTAAAATGATTAGAAATGAAGGTGAGCAGTCGATGGGAAATGAGGTCTAAGGAATGGAAGTAGGGGAATGTGTGTGTTAGCTCGTGAAGTGACGTGAGGGGGAAGTAGAAGAGGAAGAAGTTAGCAAAAGATTGACTAAGGGAGAAATGAGAGGAAGTGGAAATAGGGGAAGTAAGAAAAAATAAGGGGAGGGGAAGTATGAGAGAAGAGGGGAACTGGGAGGTGGAGAAGTAGGCGAAATTAGGGGGAGTAGTGGAAGTGAGGAAAATTGAGGGAAAGGGAACTAGAAGAAGCGAGGGGTAATAAGGAGAGGGACGGATGGAAAATTAGGGAAGGTAAGCAGGAGATGTGAGTGCGATTGAGGGGAAGTAGTTGAAATGATTAGAAATGAGGGTGAGTAGTGGACGAAAAGTCAGGGCTGAGGAAGGGAAGTAAGGGAAGGAGATTTTTAGCTGGGGAAGCAAGGTGAGGGGAAGTAGAGGAGGAAGAAGTTGGAGAAGGTGTGGCGAAGGGTGGAATGAGAGAAAGGGACAGTAGGACAAGTAACGAAAAATGAGGGAAGGGGAGATATGAAAAAAGAGGGGAACCTGGAGGTGGGCAAGTAGGAGAAATGAGAGAGAGTGGTGGAAGTAGTGAAAGTGCGGGGAAATGAGGGAAAGGGAACTAGAGAAAAGAAGGGGTAATGAGTAGAGGGAAGGATGGAAAATTAGGAAGGGAAAGTAGGAGTAGTAAGTGTAATTGAGGGGAAGTAGTTGAAATAATTAGAAATGAGGGTGAGTAGTGGAGGGAAAGTGAGGGATGAGGAAAGGAAATAGGGGAAGGCGTTAGCTGGGAAAGCGTGGTGAGCGGGAAGTAGAGAAGAAAGAAGTTCTGCAAAGGGTGGTAAAGGGTGAAAGAAGGGGAAGGTAATTAGGGAAATATAGGGCAAGTAGCGAAGGGAAAGTTCAAAAGTCATCCTTTTTGATGGTTGAACCACTCTGTTAAAAAATAATCTTGTTGAAGATTCATCATTTTAGTTGAAAGTTCATCTGCTTGGTTGAAAATTATTTTTTTTAACTGAAAATTCAGTTATTACATTTTTGATTCAAAATTGGTTTTTTCTTATTGCAAATATAACTACTTGGGTAAAACTTGAATCACTTTGTTACAACTTTTTTTGTTTGGTTGAAAGTTCATTTCTTTCGTGTAAAATTTAATTATTTTGTTCGAAATTAGTTTTTTTTGTGCAAAATGAATTCCTTTAACTCAAAATGTAACTCTTCCATGCAGGGTGAAAACCGATTTTTTTGTTTTGAAAATTCGTATTTTTTGGTAGAAAACTCATATTCTTGGTCAAAATTTCCTCTTTTTTGGTTAAAAATGTAACTGCTTGGTTGAAAATTCAACTGATTTACAGAAAATTCGTCTTTTGACTTGAAAGTTCAACAATTTGTATAAACTTTTATTCTTTCTTGACTGAAAAATGTTTATTTGTTGAAAAATTTTTTTTGTGGTTTGGAAAATTCAATTTCTAGGTAAAAAGTTTAAGCAATTCATTAAGAAATAATTTTGTTGTTGAAGATTCATAATTTGAGTCGAAAATTTATCTCTTTGGTTTAAAATTAAACAATCTTGTTAAAAAAATCGTTTTTTTGGTAGAAAACTAATATTTTCAGCTTGAAAATTCAGCTAATTTATAGAAATTTAGTCTTCCTGGTTGAAAATTGGTCTTTTTTTTTGGTAAAATTTGAACTTCGTTAATAATTGATTTGTTGAGTGAAGATTCATGATTTTAATTAAAAAGTCATCTCTTTGGTTAAAATTTTGATTATTATGTTAAAAAAACGTTTTTTTTTTTGTTGAAAATGAATTTTTTTCAACTGAATATTTAGATTTTTCATTATTGTTTATAAATTTATCTTTTAATATGACAATTCAACTATTTGCTTGAAAATTCATTTATTTCGTTTTACAACTTGATTCTTGTTTTTTTATTTTAGCGTTCTATTATTTTCCATCTCTTCTGGCATTCGTCTAAAAAAATTTCACAAACGGCGATGCGTAATTCAATATTAAAATCCCTTTGAAAAGAATTCTTTGGTAAAAATATTATTCTGTGGATAAGCTCTTTTTTAAACAAAGTATTAAATCAAGAGAAAAGAGATTTTTACTGGTTTAGTTTTTTCTGGGACTATCTAGTTTTTCCATCTGAAAAAGAATGGCAGACAGAAAATCCGCTAATGAGATTTTGTATCTGAATTTAATTCTAGGAACAATACTCACTTTCCGACTGTAACTTTACAATTTAAATCAGGTCAGCTTCTTATTATATTACAGAGCACACATTTTTAAATACGGGGGAAAAGAATAGATATTGAATTATATATAAATAATAAATTATATTTAATTGAAAAATATATATTATAACAATATTATAATTATATTATAATTATAATTACCTTAAATTAGAACAAAACAATTTTAAATAAAAGTTTAAAAACTAAAAATTTATTTATTTGTTTCAACCAACAAAGATTACTTTTCTACTAAAAAAGTTGAATTTTCAATCCAAAACAATTAACCTAAATCGAAAAACAGTTCAATTTTCCATCAAAATACTTGAATTTTCAACAAAATACTGGAACTTTTTGCCTACAAAGATGAATTTTTAATCATATAGTCGAATATTTAAACAAAAAAGATTACAACTCACTCAAAAACAGTTAAATGTTAAACCCGAAAACTTGAATTTTAAGCAAAAAGATGATTTTTTAACGACACATATAACAATTGATATTTCAACAAAAAAAAGACAAATTTTCAACAAAATAGTTTAATCTTCTTCAAAAATGTAAAAGTTAAATTTTTAATAAAAAAAGATTTTTTAACAAAATAGTCAAAATTTTCACCAAAGTGATGAATTTTCAACTAAAATGATGAATCTAAAAAAAAAATAATTCTTAACAAAATAGTTCAATTTTCAATCGAATCGATTTTTAATTAAAATGATGAATATTCAACAACAAAAAAAGAATTTTTGACGAAATAATTATATTTTTTAAACAGATTAATACTAGAATTTTTAACCAAATACTAGAATTTTCTACTGAAAAGATGAATTTTAACAAATAGTCGAATATTCAAATGAAAATTAACAAAACCTTTACCTTAAAAAACTCAACTTAACAAGCGTTAAATGTTTAAACAAAGAGTTGAATTTTCAACCAAATAATTGAATTTTTAAGCAAAGAGATGAATTTTGAACTAAACTTATAAATCTGGAACAAAAAAAATGAATTTTTAACAGAGTAGTTTAACCTTTAACCAAAAAAAGACCGATTTTAAAATAAAAAGATGAATATTCTACAAAACAGTTAAATTTTTCAACCAACAATTATTAATTTTCCACCAAATACACAATTTTTTAACAAAATAGGTTTATTTTCAACCAAACAGATGATTTTTCAATAAAAATTATGAATATTCAACAACAAAAAGAAGAATTTTCGACAAAATAATTGAATTTTCAAAACAGACTAGTATAATTTTTAACCTGTGAAGAAAGAAAAAAAATCATCCAAATTGTTGTACCTTCAAGCCAAAAGACGAATTTTCTCTAAATAGTTACATTTTCAACCCGAAAAAATGAATTTTTATTTAAAAAAGTTGATTTTCAACCAAACGGTCGCATTTTTAACACAAAAGAGAACATTTCAACAAAAAGAGATGATTTCTCAACGAATAATGTAAGAGTTGACATTTCAATCAAAGAATATTTTTATTTTAAATAAAAAAAGGTTGTAATAAACCATAAAAGGTGAATTTTCAAATAAAATATTTTAATCCTTAACCATAGAATATTAATTTTGAATCACACAGTTGCATTATCAACCTAAAAAGGTGAAATTTATACCAAAAGAGATTAATTTTTAAACTGAGAAGACGAAATTTCAAAAAAATGGTTGCATTTGCAACCAAAAATGGTTTTAGTTTAATTTTGAACAGCAAAATATAAATATTTAACAAAATAGTTAATTTGTTAATTTCGGTCAATTCGCTTGAATTTTTCACCAAAAAGGCTGTCATTTTAACAAAATTGTTGAATTTGCAACAAAATGATAACATTTTTAACTAAAAATATAATCGATAAGAGGAGGCAACTGAAAAAAATAGAAATAGAAGGCAAATACATTACTAACAAAAACATTATATCAGTGTGGCTGCAAACTACATTAAAAAAATGGTCTAACTTTCCCTTGACCAATTTTTCATTTTTCCTAAACATTAATATTCAAAGAGCTGAATTTTAATCTTGTAATATATTTAACATAGAATCTTTAATAAGCGGAATAAAACTAGTTCAAATCTGAATAACAATTTTTTAAATTTATTATCCTTAACAATTATTTAAAGTCCCTCTTATAGAAATTCCCTGACTTTCGCAAGATTTTTTCAAAATCCCAGACTTGTCCCTAATTTTCATTCTTTCACTGACCACCCTGATTTTTTTCAGCCATCCTGATAATTTGAATATATAAACAATTTTAATGTTTAATGTTTTTTAAATTAGTTCACAAATACTTTAAATAATTGAACCTTTGAGAGCGGAGCTTTGAAATGTACACAAATTACACTAATCTGCAATTTGATTATGCGAGGAATTAAATTTCAAAGGGAAACACACCCTCTGGGTTGGATAATTATAAAAAAAGGGTGAAACCGAATTTCCCCATTCGATGATTTCTCTTGAAGCTTTAACCGAAATTTGTGCAGAAATTGGTAGGAAGACCAAACGGATAAATTTTACATTCAAGCCAGTGGTACTGAAAATTATGAATTTACGTCCCCTACATTCCGGGTATCCATGATGATGATTGTGAAAATGCGGTAAGCGGTGGTCAGTGAAATTATTCTTCATGGGCCCCTTAACTGGCTCGGATCCCAATTTTCACAGTTTACAATCGACAAAGGCAGATTGCATTCGAAATTGTCCGTCGCGCTTCGAATAATATCCATGCTCAATCGATCATGGAGCTCTGTTCAATTTGCACGCATTCTGAATAAATAATGACGATCTGTTCTATCATAATTTCATATATGAGGGCACCTAAAAACTAGCGATTAAAAAGGTGCACTTACTTTTTTCGAGATATCTTCGAAAAAAGATAAGATATAATTATTTCTTGGAAGGTGTAGAAAGATGATTAAATTCCGCGTCAAATGAACCCTATTTGAAAGGTATTTGATAAATAGATACTGAGTTAGTGAGTGAGACAGATCGGGTTCATTTCTGGGTTTTCCCTATTTTTAAGATTCAACTTCAACTCCTAGCAAAATATAAAAAAATCACGGTAAATAGTAAAAATTAATAAAAAGATGAGATTATTAAACTCCGCATCAAAGAAGTCCACTTCGAAGTATTTTTGATAAATAGCCACTGAGTTACTCAGTAAGATAGACAGGGCTAAATTCTGATTTTTGCCAATTTTCTAAGTTAAATTTCAACTTCTAGTAAATCTGAAAAAATATTCTTAAACAATGAAAATAAATAAAAGAGGGAATTTTATCAAAATTTTCGTCAAAT
>CAKNWT010312354.1:8721-42412 GCA_932066315.1 Andricus coriarius | reverse complement strand
CACAATGTTTTAAAGTCGGAGATTATCTTCTGCTTACCATTGGGACATAAATTTTTTACTTTGGGATTTTTGAGATAAAAAGAATATTACATTCAAAAACTGAAAAAATTACTTGTGTTACAAATTTAAATTATTTCCATATGTCTCGATTCAATATTTTTTTTTAAATTTTCATATTAGAATTAAAAATATATGTTTACAAAGCCTAAATACGAGAAAATATAATAATAAATTATTTAATAGCGTTTTCCAAACCAGACAAGATTTTTAATCGTTTCATCACTTAAAGAAATAAGCAAAAAGAAATTAAAAATTTTTTTAATAAATGCAAATTACGAAACACGTATTTTTTCTTTAAAATCTACAGTTTTTGACCTGATTCAGATATTCGAATATTCTTTCCGGATTTTGGTGAGTGTTACTGATATCTTTCGAAATCCGTCGGAAGATTTAAGAAAATTTTGAATTAAACGAGGTGGTGATAAGTATTTTGGAAATATAAAGTCGATTTTTACGAAAAAACGTACACTTATACTTTTTGCCAATATTTTTTAATTTAGCCTTCTGTAAAGAAGACATCCTGTAAGTGTTATGTGTGCTGAACAATTTTTGTGGCCAGGAGAATTTTTCTCAGAAACAACAAGAGATACCAAAAAAATCTTATTAAAAGTTTACACATTCAGAAAGGTTCTAAAAAATGCCTCTTGCTCTTTTATGATACCTTGCATCGTTTATGAGAAAAATTTGAAAATTATATTTTTAGAAATGACAAATTTCTCCCTGCTTTGAAAAAGGGTTAGGTCCAGAAAAGGTGGATATTTCCGAAAAATCTTCTTTTCATGTTTTCGAAAATTCGAAGAAAAAAGAACAGAGCAAAATTTGAAATTTACTTCATAAGCATTGCTTCAATTATTTTTCGGCATAGCAGAATCCATTCTTATTGCTAAAATATTTCTTTGGTGTAATGCACTTTTTGACAAATATAATTGTCAAGTTTGAAAAGACTTTCAAATTTAAAAAAAACTATCTAAAGCTTTTTGGAATTTAAAAAAAGTTATTAGAAATTGAATGAAGAAAAAGTAACGCTGAGGCAACGCGTTACTTTTTTTTAGTAGCGGTAACAGTAACATGTTAAAAATTTTAAGGAAGTAACAGTAGCGTTAACGTTTGTTACAATTAGGTAAAGCAATATAGACACAAGATTTTCGATAAAGCTCTAACATTAGCATTCTCAGATCTATAATAAATACAAAACTTTAGGGGTTTATTCTAAAGCTAAATTTACTTTTTGAATGATAAGCAGATAAAATTAGATGCAGGGAAGAGAAAAGATCGAATTTCGATCATTTATATAATTCTTTAATTATAGATTTATTTTGAGTTACTAGCGTGGGGAGGAATTCGGAAGTATATTTAAAAAAATAAATCTTTAGAAATACAGAGGGTATTTTTTAAATTCTACTCTACTAAAGAAGAATGATTACAAATTGGATTTTAAAATTTTAATTAAAAAAAAAGAATATAGCGAATTTAAAGTTTGAGTTTTCAACTTCAAGCAAGAAGTCTATTAATCATTATTAAGTAACTAGAACATAAATATCTAATTAGTAACTAACTTATTATTACTTAAAATTAACGATACAATTAATTACTCTTTAGTTAAAAACGATCTAATTTGATCAATTATGGATGACTATAAAAAACAGAGAGTTTAAGACTTCGCTTGAACAATTACCAAACATGTTTAATTTTATATTACTAAATCATAATTTGCAATAATGAAAGGCCTCAATAGTTTTTATGTAAAAAGTAATAAAAGTTTAATCACGAACAAATTGATACAACAAGCTTATAACTTTGTTTGCTTTCTCCTAGAACGAAATTGACTCATCAGGCTCATATGCTGATTTCTAAAAATGGTTACATAAATGTTCACTGGTTTCCCTTTTAAGAGCACCAATTATCGATTACCTCGAGTATTAACTGGTTCGTCTAAAAATACAATTACACCCCGTCAGTCCTGAATGCTATAAGCGGAAAAGTCGTGACTTAATTTATTCTTTAATGATAATACATCCCGACTGAGAATAGGGGTGACCTTTCTCCTTTTGGCCACACGCAAAGATAAAATTAAGGAAGGCTGTTGAAAAAACCTTATAAAATATCTTGATATATTAAAGCAAAAAGCTTTGCTGAATTTCGAGACATCTAACAGCCAATTTATTTATCTTTAAATTTTTTTGGCTGATTACTTGTTTTTAATCTTTGCTCAAAATTAAAAATAAAAGGCTTACAGTCGATTCTATATAGAAAGGCTTTTGTGCAAGATCATTGAAATTTCCAGATGGCAAGAAGGGCTCGACCTCGCTAAGTGGTCGTTGAAATTTCCAAAGAAAAGAATTTTATTTTATTTTCTACAGAATACAAATACACATCTACAACTGAATTGGAAACGTGATACTTGAGAAAAAATGGGTTGAAGAAATACAATTAGTTAAATATAAGAAATTATTTATATCGAAATATTAAATTATAGTTGAAATATGAAATGATTTATAAAATTTTGAACTAGATTCGTACAGCACGCAATTTAGCAGATTGTCACAATCGTAGAAAAATAGTTCAAATATGCAGGTAAAATTATTCCTAGCCGGAAGTTCTGAAATAACCTCAGCAATTTAATGTAACTTCAGGTCAGTTATATTAGTCTCTACATTTTCTGTCATTCTGAGAGGTTTCGATATTATAGGCTCGAGTTCTAAGTGTAATAGCTAAATTTAGATAGAAATATGTATGCAGCCTTTTCCTAGATTTATCAACCCCTGAAGAATAAATTGATGAAAACATGTAATTACAATCACGTATGTCCGTAGGTCACGTTTATTTGATGACAGATATGTCACCATTATTATTTCATTTTCAACGATGTGCAAACGAGCGAATAATAAATATTATAAAGGACTATAAGCAGGCTTCAATGGATTTTTTTGTCAGTAAAGCAGTTGTTAACTAAAATGCTTAGCCATTACCAGGATTCTAATTAAAAGATTTTTCCATTTTAAACGTGACGGTTTTTTATTTTTTGCTTCTGTACACTAGTCAGTTATAATTTTATCAAAATGTTTAACGTTTAAATCAATTATGCAGCCCAATTAGAATTTTCAAGATAAAAGTTTTTTTTTTGTTTTTTTTTGAATTGTTCAACTGTGAATGTGTTCGCTTCTGGTAACATTTTTTATTAAAGTTTTTTATTTTAAATTTCAACCATTTTTAAACGTTTCCAAATTTCAATATTTTGACTATACTTTTCAACACATGGTTAAATTATTTTATTAAATTCTTTTGTTTCCATGAGCGGCTTTTGTTACAATGGCCAAAAAATGATATGCTTCAAATTCAAAGCAGATAGGTTAATTTATCCCTAGCACACACCCCTTGAAGTTTCCCATGTGATTAACATGGGAAAAAATGAAAAATTCACATAACTTTCACAGTTTTCGACGAATTCGTATATAAACCGAGGACCGCAATGAAGGAAATTATTTCTTTATTAGTTTAAATTCGAATATAGCGCCACATTAAAAGCAATTATCGATGAGAGCGATAAGAGGGTCTCCCCACTTTAGGCTGTAATTGTCTCGATTTGGGAATAAACTCGGTAATGAATACCATCTTTTAGCTAATGTGAGCATATTTTATTTACGCCGCGTTTATCGACTGAAAAACATTCGCAGGCGTGGCTTTTATTATAGAAATGGTTATCACTTGATTGGATTTTCGGATTCTTGAATGTCTGGTTTGAAGATTGATATTTGTAAGAGCTGATCAGGAACTCATATAGTCGCTTCAAATGCCGAAGATGATCCGTTTCTCGAAATTAATCAAATTCATCAAGGAATCTTCTAAGCGGATCGTAACCCATGAATTTGGATTCAGAAGCAACAAACGTAAGATATAATAATGCGTATATCCTTTATTCTCCATCATTCGTTACATCGTCTATTAATTCTCAATGTTATTTATTGTGTGAACTGTTTTACAAATAATTCCGCTCCGCCTTTATAATCGCGTATTTCTCAAATATCGAGTGGGTTATGTGTGGTTTTTTTTATTCTCGATTTGATTATACAAATCTCACAACGCAATATTTTGAGGTCCAATATTTATCTCTAATCTCAATTAGCCTAGTTGCTCTCTCTTTCTTTAATTTGAAAATAAAAGACACATCTTATTTAAATTGTTGTTCTCCTCCATAAAACAGACCTTATTCAATTCATGTTATATGATTTATCAAATTTACCAGGAAGAATTATCATAATCAATTTATAAATTTCAATCAATTGACTTTCCATTGATAATGTCAATCTTTCTGATCACTCTACAATGAAATTAAAATTAGAATTACAAAAAGAATGTAATGTAAGAAACTGGTTTGTCACAGCAACTTTATTCTTTTAAATCCAAAAAATAGTCTAGAGTAAAAAAAAACCCACAAAATATGACCAAAAATTGTATTTTTTCATAGTTTTCAACAAAAAGGACCCAAATTTCATGAAAAAATCTTGTTAATAGCTGCAAAGCAAGAGCTGAGATTAAAAATTAAACATTATGAGAAAAACAAAAATGAGAGCTGGTTCGAATTTAAGATAAATAATTAGCTTCACCATTTGTAAACGGAAGGCCCTCAAGCTTGGCAAGATAAGCGAATTTATTTGAAAAAATTATAAGACAGCCGAAATTTATGAAAAATTCCTATTGGTGGCTGATTCAAATTTAAAAAAGATGAATAATTTCACCGTTTTTCAATAGAGGTCCCTCAAACTTGGTATTTTTAACAAATTTTTTTTAGGAACCGTCCAGTAGTTGATGAAAGCCGAAATAAATAAAAAATCCAATATGGCTACCGGCCAGCGATATATGCACTCATTTTTCCAAAAAATGTTTATGATATTCATAGTGATTCATACTAGATACTGTTGCATAATTTTCTCAATCAGAGTTAAGTTTTACAATAAAAGTAAAAATATTAGTTTAATTTATAATTTTAGTTTAAACCGCCATCTTGGATTTTTTCAAAATTTCGACTGTCACGCAATACTGCACAGCTTCTGAAAACAAATTTGTTTTTCTTGACAAGGTAGAGAGGCTTCTATTGAAAAATGGGGAATTAAATTCGAATAATTTCTACGTTTAACCTTTAGGGACCACATCATGGATCTCATATGTAGGTCCGTCCACCCCATTTGTTTCAAGGTATTTAAAACGCAAGATGTCAAACACAAAAAAACTTGAGCATGATGCGGGTACCTCAGAGTACGGAACGCGGCGGTCCCAAAAAAATTGTACGCTCTGATTATCCCCGATCTGAGCAAAAATTGATTAATTAGTATGGACGTCGTGTGGTCTCCCAGGCCGCACAGTGGAACCAAACGCATATTTTTCGTTCAAAAAAGTCTACAGTATTCAATTTTGCCCCAATTTGCGATTTTTTTCTTTAAATGAAAATGCACTAAATTTCAAAGAGCACGTTGGTCATAGATCTTTGAATTTTCTTTTGTTTATTTATTATATGTTTACTCAAAGTACAAGAAAATCGAGATTTTATATATAATTATTATTTTCTCTTTACCAACGGTTTACATATAATGAAAATCATCTTAAATCAACGCAAGAGTACTCCCAGAATACAAATAATTTAATTATTGTATGTTTTTATTATTATAAACAAATTAAATTAACAAATAGACCAATATTGTAGTTTTGGTTGAAAAGCATTTGTTCTTAGCTAAAAAAACTTTCAAGTATTGTGAGAGTGATTTCTAATCAAAATATCTATAAATTATTAACAATTAGAATTGCTATGAACAATTTTTTGCAAAAATGTGGAATTTGTAGTCTTTTCAATTGCGGTTTTCCTCTTATCATCTGAATTGATGCAGATATTCTAAAAAATAATATATGTTCAATTATATTTGTAAGAATACAAAAATGGTTGGTTTCTTAAACAAATGAAATAAATTAATATAAAACTTTGGCACTTTGGTATGGAAAATAATTTGTTGCACCAAAACTGCATTAAATTTTTGTGAGAGAGATTCAAAGTCACTAGTTCTATGTAAAATTAACAATAAGCAATTGTTATTATTTATTGTTATTATTAATTTCAAATATCACGAAATTTTCATATATTTAAAAAATCGCTTTAAATAATTGTGAGATTGATCGTCAGTAACAATTTCTATAAAGCATTAACAATTATAATATTTATAAGCAATTTTTGTGGAAAATGTGGGAATGAAAGTTTTTTCAATTTCGTATTTTTCTTTATCATCTGAATTGACGCAAATATTCTTCAAAAATAACATAGGTTCAATTATATTGGTTAAAATATAACAATTGGTCATGTTGTAAATAAATTAAATAAATTCAAAGATTTCGCACTTTGACCTGGAAAAGAATTTTTTCACTAAAACTGCTTTAAGTGTTTGTGAGACAGATTTGCAGTCACTATTTTTATAAAATTTACATGTATTTAGAAAAGCTTTCTTGTATCCTTGAACTTTGAAATTTCAACAAAAATAGTGTATAAATATTATGATTTTTAATTTTTTATAGAAATTGTTACTGACGATCAGTCTCACAATTATTTAAAGTAGTTCCAGAAAATAAAGTTTTTTTTCTACAAAAATTACAATTTTTTTTAATATATGAAAATTGTGAGATATTTGAAATTAAATAATAACAATTGCTTATTGTTAATTTTACATAGAACTGGTGACTCCAAATCTCTCTCACCCAAATCTTAAACAGTTTTCGTGAAACAAATTATTTACCTGGCCAAAGTGCCACAGCTTTATATTTATTTAATTTATTTGTTTAAAAAACCTACAATTGTTGTATTCTTACAAATATAATTAAACATATATTATTTTAAAGAATATCTGCATCAATTCAGATGATAAGAGGAAAACCGCAATTTAAAAAACCACAAATTCCACATTTTTGCAAAAAATTGTTTATAACAAATCGAATTGTTAATAATTTATAGATATTCTGACTAAAAATCACTCTCACAATACTTGAAAGTGTTTTTAGCTAAGAAAAAATGCTCTTTAACCAAAATTACAATATTTTGCTATTTGTTAATTAAATTTGTTTATAATAATAAAAACATAAAATTATCAAATTATTTGTATTCTAGGGGTACTCTTGCGTTGATTCAATATGATGTTCATTATATGTAAGCCGTTGTTGAAGAGTAAATAATAATTATGTGCAAAATCTCGATTTTCTCGTACTTTGAGCAAAAATAATTAATTTAAAAAAAATCGCAAATCGGGGCAAAATTGAAGGCTGTAAACTTTTTTGAACGAAAAATTCTGATATGTGGGTCCCTCCTCCCAATGGGGAAAAATATTATTATTTATAAAAGTTGATAAAATTTATTAATTTCTTACTTGTATCATTTTCCCTTCACATACGTGTATAAGTTAGAGAACAAAAACTTCTTTACTTATTTAATTAGATATACATATATACAGCGGTATGTGAGACCTCAGGTCCATATTAGTTCAAAAAAAAACTTGTTTTTTTTTATTTAAACGAACTTCACACAGTTCTGTTTTTCAGGTTAATGGTCAAAACAAAATACCACGGAGTAATAATGAGACCGATTATGTTGTACAAAGCGCCTCGAGTTTTGAATGCGGTAATTGCACCTTTATTACCAAGCTCAGACGTTTCAAGCCAGCTCTAAACTAGTCGCGCATGCGCACCGAGATCTACTATCTCTTTTTCTCCCGCGAGAAGCTTGCGAGTGAGTGCTGTGTTTAATGAAAACTGAAAACTGAGGTTATGTTTCCGTAAATATTGTCAATATACGTATGTGCTTTTGTACAGAAATAAGTAAACAAATTGTGACTTGAAAACTATGGGTAAGCAATACTAGACTTTGCAGATACTTTTGTCAAGTTGCAAAAAATTGATATAACCTAACTTCTCAATTGTTGTCGTTGTTGCCATGCACGTGCACGGTTGTCATGGAAACACTGGCGCTCACTCGTACGCTTCTCGCGGCAGAAAATGAGATAACAGACACAGTGCGCATGCGCGAATAGTCGAGAGTGCTGGCTCGAAATGCCTGAGCCTGGCAATAAAAGTGCAGTTATCGCAGTCAGAACGAATGTACAGAGATCGGACTCCTTGTTATGAGTCCGTGCAAATTACATAATTTTAAACGAACTGAAGTTACTTTAACTTTCAAAAAAGAAGTCAATCTTATAAATACTTCAATTTAAAAAGTTGAAAATGTTCACGATCTTAAGATGTTTAAAATAATACAAGAAAAAAAAAACGTATTTATCAAATTCCCCATTATCAGTTTATGTTTGAAAATTTCCAAAACAAAGCAAAATAAATAAAGAATCCCCTGACAAAAATAAGATTCAGATCATTTCACGTGAACCTAACTCGATAATTTTCCGATCCTTTGTTTCTCGTGAATTTTCCTCTGTCGGAAAATGAAGTTTTGCGAGAGATTTGGCACCACCGACGACGTGATCGCCTTGAAGAAGATTCAATCGAATTACGGAGTCTGATGCTTAGTATTCAGTTCACTTTGTCTCGTTGGCTTTTTACCGAGAGTTCTGCGACATGAAACGTGACTTCTGCGCAGTTAAAATACATACGAATATATGTTTGCATAATTATTGTGTATGAAATATTGGAATAGTTCGGCGTTTCCTTTTCTATTTCCAGACAAAGGGCCATCCATAAATTACATAACACATTTTTCACCAATTTTCTGTCCCTCCTTTCCCCCATGTAACAAGCCGTAACAAATTGTTAGCCCCCCTTCCCGCCGCATGTGTTACGTAACTTTCTCAAATATTCTCAGCCATCTCTCATTAAATAAAATCTAGTTATCCTAGACACCAGAATTACCATTCCTTTCTTAAATAAGGAAACATATTATGTTACATATATATGTTCCAAATTACAGACATTCAATTGTATCGCTTTAAAATGGTAAAACTTGGAGTTGTAAATGTTTAAAATTAAAGAATTTTTAATTTCGAAAATTTATAATTAAAAATGCTTTAATGTTAATTATTCTAATTGTTCTTTGATTAGGAATATTAACAATTGACAATTCTTGACTTTGGTCTTCAAAATCACCCAAATTTAAGAATTTTTATTCATATATCTTAAAAATTTAAGATTTTTTCATTTTGAAAATTTTAACATCTTCCAAATTTAAGATTCTTTAATTTTTAAAATTAAAAATTATGGAAGTTTCAAGTTTTACTGTTACAAATTTGGTAATTTTAATGATTTATATTCGCATCAATTCAGAAGATTTAGAATTAAAAGCTAGACTAATTTATCCAAAATCATTCAAATTTAAGAATTTTGATCTGCACATCTTTAAAATTAAAGAGTTTTTAATTGTAGAACTTCAAAATTGAAATATTTGAAAAAATATTTCAAATTAAATCATTCTAAATTAAACACATTAGAAATTGATGAATCTTCAACTGCAAATCTTAAAAATTAAAGAATTCTCAATTGACTATCTATCCAAAATTGCATCATTTTCCACTATACACTAAATATTGTGCAAGTACAATGCCTAAAAGTTAAAAAATGGTCTATTGTAGATCTTCCTAATTGAACTACATTTTCATAAAAATGTTCCAAATTACACAAATTTAAGATATCAATCTTGAAAATTGAATAATTTACAGTTAAAAATTATGCAAGTTTCACGTCTAATAATTAAAAATTCGGCAATTTTAATGATTTAAACTCGAATTTTCTTCAATTTGGAAGGTTGAGAATTGAGAACTCTTGATTTTGGTCTACAAAATCATCCAAATTATAGAATTCCTATTCATACATTTTTAAAATTGAAAATGTTGTATTTTTAAATTTACGATGGAAGATTTTTCAAGTTTCAAGTTTTACAATTATGAAATTTTATAATTTTGAGAATTTATATTTGAAATTTCTTCAATTTTGAAGTTTTAAAATTGAAAGCTTGACTTCCAGTCTTCAAAATTATTCAAATTTAAGAATTTTCATTTAAAATCTTTAAAATTGAATAATTTTTAATTGTAAGTCTTCAAAATTGAACGATTCGAACAAGCCAAAAAATATATATTAAATTGCATCATTCTAAATTAGACACATTAAAAATTGAATCTTCAATCCAAATCTTAAAAATTTAAGAATTTTTCCTTGTAAATCGTCAAAATTGAAGTACATATACAAAAAAATAAAACATTTAAAGTTACATCACTTTAAACTATAAAAATTCCAAATTATAACATATTTAATTGAAAATATTTAAAATTGAAGTTTTTTTAATTTTGAAAACTTACAATAAAAATTTTTGCAAGTTTTGCATATCAAAACTTCTGTAATTGTTATGATTTATATGTAAAAATTTTCCAATTTAGAAAATTTAGAATTGAAACTGATTGACTTTTTCGCTTCAAAATCATTTCAACTTAAAAATTGATATTTCTACATTTTTAAAATTGAAGTGTTTTCAATTGTAAACCTTCGAAATTGAACTATTAAAAAAATACGTTAAAAATTACATCTTTCTAGGGATGTGAAAATACATCTGAAGATATTCTAAATCTTCAATTGCAAATCTTCAAGATAGACCCGCATCAAAAACATGTTCAAAATTTTCATGATTTTAAACTGTAAACATTCAAAATTGAACAAGTTTTCGAATTAACGATTGTATCTTCAAAATGTATTAATATGGAAAACTAAAAACATAAAAAATACAAAGCTATCCAGAATCATTCAGGAAAGTATTTGTTTTGAATAAAAGAAACCGTTTCTAAATAACCTAAACATTGTCAGGAACGATTGCGATCATAATAAACGCTAATAAAATATAATAAAACGAAATTATACAATTTTCTCAAATAATTGAATAAATCACTGTATTTTATATTTTTAACAACAATTTAGAAGATTGAAATTCTTTACTAAAAGTTTTAGATATTTTTACTCTCTATTTAATCTGTCGTCAAATCTCTAAAAGCAGATGACAAAATCTGAGGGTGTATTTAGTAAATAGTGCAAAGCCCGCTAAACATGAAATATATTGAATAATTTTGGGACTAGTAGTAATTTCAAAAATTGTGAATAAGTCTTTATTTTTATGGATATTTTTCTACAGAATGATGAAAAAAAATAAAATACTAATCTAAATATATCGATACTGAAGGCCTTATAACGTTATTACAATCTTTTATTGTCATTACTAAACTTTAATGTTATTCTATAATGTAAAATATTGTAAAATTTTCCCGAATAAACCAAAAAAAAAGTTGTTACATAATGTATGGATGGCTTTCAGGGGCGTAGAAAAAAAGTAGAAGTAGTGTGTGTGTATGTGTGTCCAAAAAGTGAAGCTCCTATATGACTTCAGGGGTTCATGAATTACGTAAGCTCGAAATTACGCGCCATTCAAATTATTGCGCCTCACTTCCTGAATTTGTAATACGTCGTTAAAAGCCCGCGCATGAGAAATTTAATGTGTGATATTTTATGATTCTCGTCAGAATATAAAAATGAATTTTTAATTCAATTTCCGCTTCAATTTTTCAGTGAATTTTAATTTCTTAATTTCGTATTCATAAATTATGTGTTAACATTTTCTGGATTTGAAGTTATGAATGTTCATTCTTAAAGTCAGTGTAAATAAAAAATACATATTAACAAAGGTTAAAAAATAAATGTTAGTGGACAATTTAATCTATAGTTCAAATTTAATTAGTGTTTACTGAATGAAATTAAAAAAGAAAAATTGTGCAATAATGCAAGAAGGTAATACATTTAATCTAGTTTCTAAGTAAATTCTGTATATAAATGAAAAATAATATCATTAAGTGTTGAGAAAATGTAGGTGGATGAATTAAACTAGCAAATGAAAACAGAGTTCATCTATTTTAAAAAGACTTCAGCGATAAAAGTAGTGAGGGAAACAAATGAATTCTTTTTAATTGAAAAAGTTCGTTCGCTGAGTTTGTCTGACAATAACATGTACCTACCCTAGTTGAATATACTTATAGCTATGGGCTCGACTTATGGAATGAAAGCAGTGGATAAGGAAAAAATTTAATTTTTTCATTTACAGAGCGAATTAAGACCAGAATGACTTAAATATTTATGCTTATTTCAGTAATTGAGGTACTTTATTAAGACAAGCCTTGACGTCCGAGAGAATTTTTGATCGTTTTTTAATGGGATGAGTGTCTTCATGGAAGGCTAATTCACTTTATTATTTACGAAGTGTTTTCTAAGAAGATTCATCATTTGTTCTGGAAAACCTTTAGCTGTCAAAGGTTTGAAAATTTAATTATGTTTACTCCAGTCTAATTGAAAGTAGACTATAATATTCTTGAAGAAAATTAATCATTTCTACGTTAAGACATTTATCTTATAAATCTTTCACATCTTAAATATCTTTCCTTCAATCTAGTTTATTTCAAAGATTTTTATATTGTGAGAACATAATTTAGGAATGTAATGAACTCTATGAAGTACTAAAGTTGTAAGCCAAATTTTTAATTTTAAAATTCCTTTACTTCCGAGTTTGAAGGGTTTACAATTCTCAGTTGGAAATCCTGTAATATTGATGGGTTTCGCCTTTAATTTGAGATTCTTAAGCAAATTAGTATTATATAATTAATTTTTATCAAATCAACACAAACATTTTTCAAATGAACAACTACAAGTTTTCTATGAATATTTTTTTATTTCAAATAAACCTAAATCTAAGAATCGTCCAATAGAAAACTCTTTTACTTTCTGCTCGATGTTTAAATTTTTAAGCTTGAAAGCTTGCCAATTTCAATATAAATCAAATCAAATTTTATGCGTGCGTGCAATAACAAATTTAATGTATTCAATATTTAAAGTTTTTAACTTTGAAAGATACAATTACCGAAAACCTTAGTATGCAAGGGATTTAAAATTAATTTTTAATTTTTATCAGTTGCATCATTGATTAAAGAAATTTGATCTGAAAACGATCTAATTCTTCATAATTTAATATTTGCATAGTCAATTTTTCAAATTTTTATCAATTTTGAGACGTAAAAAATGGAATTTTTTGAATATATTAGAAAAAATATTTGTTGTAATTGAAGGGTGGCAGTACAGAACCAGATAACCAGTAAAATAGGAATTTTTCAAAAGAGCGGAAAAACATGATGTAAAATCGAAATTACTATATCAAGATAAAACGAAAGTGAAATGAAAATGCAGTCAAACAAGTTTGATTAAAAGTGTTATCCAGGTTTGAGGAAATGAATGTGGAAGTAGACAATCTCAAAGTGAGAATAACCTAAAATTGGAGCAGTTACAGCTGGGTATTGCGATCAAAAATTCAACCTTCAGATAAACAATTAAAAACATAACATATATTAGAGATATTAAGTTTCTGAATAGGAGTAAATAAAGCTTTATGTAAAATAGTTAGCCAATTTTGAGAATATCCTCCGAGAATTTTAAATTAGAATTTCACGGGTTTTCAAAATCGGTTTTGGATAACAATTAAAAATAGAATTTGTAATAATTCGTAAAAATAATAAATCTTTGCGAAAAATTCGAGAAAAAAAAATAAGAAAATATTTTTTTTAAGTAATTATAAAAATTTCTTGAAGTATCCACACTAAAAGTTTGGAAAAATTATTGCTGCATTTAAATTTTAATTAAAATTGCATTTAAATTTATTTTTGTAACTATGGTATTTGAAAATGATATTTTTAACAAATACTTTTATTACAATGTGTATTTGGGTGATTGCAAAAAGTTGAATATTTTAGATACTGAGGTTTTCAGAAATAAAAAAATTTCCAAATCGCTTAAAATTGTTTAAATTAAGGGTAACCCTAGAGATTATTAAAATATAAAACTAATAGATCAAGGAATGTATTTATGATGACATGACATGTGACTATGATGAAACCAAGAAATTTTACAAATCTTTTTAAAATATACACAGAACATCAAATTCGAAGTCAGCGACCCCATAAACCCCTTTATACCAAGTTTCGTACAAGCATGTACAAATTTTGAAATTTTAGTTGCCATATTGGATCCGCCATTTTTAATTTTTTAATTTCGACATCAAATTCGAAGTCAGTAACCCGAAGAAACCCCTTATACCAAGTTCCGTACAAATACGTAAAATTTTGGAACTTTTGGTTGCCATATTGGATCCGCTATTTTGAATTTTCAAAATTTTACATACAATTCGAAGTCAGGGACCCCAAAACCAGCCTTATACCAAATATCATACAAATATGTAACAATTAAAGAATTTCGGCCGCCATATTGGATCCGCAATTTTTAATTTTTAGTTTTATACAATTCCAATATTTCTTTGAATTTTTGCCACTTTGGGTGTCTCATGGCCCGCTGTGAATTAGAAAGAAGAAAAATTCAATCGCATTATGAATAACTAAATTTTGATTTGAATTATCGTAAAAAAATTCACTAAATTTTTTTTTTTCGAGGAATGAGCCTAAGCTAACGCACGCTTCAAAGTTTAAGGGAATTAAATATAAGGTGAGAATCAACCAGATGGAATTATTCAACTTTTAACTTTTTTGAAAAAAAGTATTTTAGAACAACATAAATCCTTTTCTTTCTCTTCATAATAATCGCAAAAAGTGTTGATAACAATAATCGAGATGAATAAGTATTAACATATTTAAAATTTAACTTTTTTCAATTTAATGATAAATTTTTAATTTATCATTATATTTATCATTAAATTTATTATTATGTTAGAAGTGTTCGGAAAATTTCAACACATTTAGGATACTAAAGGAATTCAAATTTACGAAATTCTGTTGCTGAAAACGAAAGTCAGTAACTTTTATAGTAAATTTACTAAATTTTTATTAACATTCAGAAACGGTATCTAAAAACTACTAATAGTTTCCTAAAATTCCTGAATTACAACGTTACAGTGAGCCTCTTTTTTTCGATATTGAATGATCTCAACACTGAGGAAAAAAATTTTTTGGATCCAAAGAAATACATTTCTTTGATTCCATTTATTTGATCGAAAAAAACCCTTCACTTAATTGTGCTGAATATTGCTTGAAAACAACAAACTCATGCATTGATTCAAAGAAATCATTTCTTTAGGCGCCATTTCTTTAAAATAAAGAAATATTTCTTGGTCTCAGAATATGAGATAATTAACTCAAGGAATTGATATGTTTAAAACTAAGAACCTAGTTTCCTTGAACCTCGCTTTCGCATCCAAAGAAATATTTCTTTAGTTCAATGATTTTGAGTCTTTGAATTAAAAAACATTCTATTTGACATAAGTAATTCATCGATGCGTGAAATAAATATTTTGGTTTCTTTGAATCAAAGAAATACTGAGATAAATGAAAGCAATATCAATTAAGTGAAAGTGATATTTCTTTCATATAAGGGAATGGATCCTCTTGTTTTAATAGAACATGTCATTAGTACAATAAAGTAATTTGTTCACTTAAGTAATAATTCATTCACTTGCAAAATATGTTTCTTTTAATAAATAGAGTAAAGCGATTTATGCCCAATAAATATTTCCTTCAAGTGAAGAAATATATTTTTGAAATAAATTTATGCACCAGTCGTTGAAAAAAATATTTTTGTAAAATTCTTTATTTGTTCCGAGTAGTTCAGAACTATGCCGCCAGGTGGGCAGAGTTTATGATCTCAAAATAGAAATGGATTCTCCCGTCTTTAAGTTAGCCATACATTTTCACCATAGATATAATTTGAAAAAATGTGGTGATTGGTGTTTATCAGTCTTCCTAAGCATGAGTCAGTTGGTCTTGCTTGAAATTCTTTTTTTTACTCCGCGAAAATGAAAACAAATGTTTTATTATAAATTAAAATCATTATAATTGCTTTAAATATTTTTTTTGAATAAATGGGCCTGCTTAATTTTTATACTTTAACCATTCAAATTTTTTAAACGATAGAAGAACTATTTCCATTCAGGTAAATTGTTCTTTGAATCATTTAATATTTTATCAACTCTGTTACGCGTTTTCTTAAAACAATATGCCACATCTTGGAAACAAATAAAAAATTTATTTCCATTGAAAAAAATTTCTTTGCTGCAAAGAAATGTTTATTTTACCAAAAAAATACGCTTATTTGAATCATAGAATCATATATTTTGATTCAAACAAAACTTTTATTCAATCCAAGTTACATTTATTTGTATGTAATAATTATCTTCTTGAACTTACACCATACTTCTTTACATTAAGGAACTCACCTATCATATCAAATACTTATTTATTACAGTCAATAACAAATCTTTTTCGCTCAACGAATATTTCACAGTGTCAAGTAAATATTTCTATGCCTTAAGCATTGCATTCCTTATAGATCCAAAGAAAACATTTCTTTAATCTGAAGAAATATTTCTTCAGCCACATTCTACTCTACCATTTCTTTGAATCAAAGAAATTTCCTTTGATTCAAATAAGTTTTTTTCTCAGTGAAGTGTGAAAAGGATTCGCAATTTGCACGTGAAGAAGAAATTGAAAAAAGTGTTGAAATCGCGAGAAAAGGTAATGACCTAAAAGCTCGGTTGATGAGCGAATTATTTTTGCAATAAAATAGTTATGGGATACTGCGATCATCTGTCTCGTAAATGAACTTCGAAAAGGTAGATAGGTTATATCTGTATTTTGAGTCGTTTCGTTGATTCATTAATTTTAATATAAATTTGCAGTATATATTTGTCTTCACCTTATTTTCAAGGTCATTTCAAGGTCAGTTTTGTTTTTTAACCGGGAACCCCTATTTTCAGTGCCAGAATCGAAAAGAGCGGGAAATTTTACGTTCGGGTATGTGCTTGGACCAAGGGTTAACGTGACCTCTATAAGTCAAATAAAGGTCAAAGTACGCTGTGATAGGACCTCGTAGAAATCTCGCAGAATTAGTTCAAACAATTAACCAAGGTCATTAAAAATGGCGGATCCAATATGGCAACTAAAATTTCAAAATTTTTACATGTTTTTATGAAACTTGGTATAAAGGGGTTTATGGGGTCGCTGACTTCAAACCCTGGGTAACTTTCAACGAGAAATCCAACGGTGACCTTGGATTTCACCTTGAACCCTATTTTCAGGATTATTTTGAGGTATGACCTTGGTTAATTTTTTTTACTAATTCTGCAAGATTCCTACGAGATCCTATGACAGCGTACTTTGACCTTTATTTGACCTGTAAAGTTCACGTTAACCTTTGATCTAAACACATACCCGAACGTAAAATTTCCCGCTCTTTTCGATTCTGGAACCAAAAATAGGGCTTCCCATTTCAAAAAACCAAGCTGACCTCAAAATGACCTTGAAAATGAGATTCAAGGTTAAATACACGGTCACTGTTGGATTCTTTGTTGAAAGTTGCCTAGGGTATAAAAAGGGTAAAGTTACCTAAATTAATCTGTTTTTTTTTTAACAGAAGACAGAGACTTATAGGGGTCTCTATACTTTTTCGCCACCCGGTATAATACGCTCAATTAAAGAACCGAAAAAAATTTTTAATCCCTCAAAATTTTTAGTTACAGCAACTGAAAGTTACTAAATTGTAACCGAATTTTCTGAAACATGTGACTAAAGCTTTATGCAGTTACCGCTGCTAAATTTTCTGTTCCCGTTTAGGAAATTTTACTAACGGTTTCTGCACAAAGCTTAGGCGACGCGTCTCTGAAAATTCCTACAGAAATTTCTAACAGATATTCAGACAAAACTATGAAAGCAAGAAAAGAGAATTACGGACGTTCACGAAAGAGACCGGAGACGCACGCATCCGTTGAGAAATTAGAGGGGCATTGTTCCCGGGTGCAATCGAAATACGTTGTTTTATTTTTTATTTTTTCGCGAAAGGTAAACGTGACCTGGGTGCACGTTCTAGTTTTTAATTGCGTATCAAGGAAATGCCAGCGCCTGGAGCGCGCTATTGCGCGACTGATTCTCTCCACCTACGCTATGTACACGAGACGTTCTAAAACGCCGAGCCGACTTATGCGAGTATTACTTCACCTGGTTCCCATAATAATATAAGAACGAATGTGTAATGTGCTCCCCACCTGTCCACTTATTACTTTTATGCCTTGCACGTGGGTGCACTTGCTTGCATACTATTACGTTAACTTGAGATGCTAAGTATATATTGTCTACTTGGGTGTCTACCGTCTACTGTCTACTATCTAGCGACTGCATCAACTATGCACTAATCCTGATGATTCCACTAATAGGCGCCTTGTTCTCGCGTCGTCCAACATTTTTATTCAAACAAGCTCATCTGGATTATAATCGTTGTGTACATTTTATTACTGTGAGACTTATTCAGAGGTAAATAAATCTTGTGTAGAAATTTGTACTCCTACGAAGACAAAGAGTTGTTTTATTTCGTGCTAATTTTTAATTACATGGTTTCCTTTTAAGGTTGCAGCAGGACGTCTTCTAAATTATGGGCAGTAATGAAAATAGTATTTATAAATAATGAAGAGCTTCAATAAAAGAGTATCTATTATACATAAAATCTATATATAAAACTGAATGTATGTTCTACTATATATGTATGCATATGTGTTCCGAATAGGCGCCCACGCCCTTGTAGCTGTTGGAGCCGAATTTCACAGGGTGTCATAAATTGGTCCTGTGCATTTTTTTTGATACTTTGAAAGGGCTTGCGCATGTTTTTACTTTTTGAGGGTTTCGCAGGAAACCTTCTAATATCGTTCGAGGGATTGGGAAATTAAGGGATCAGAAGGTTCCTATACTCGAACCTTTTCTTTTAGTCTAATTTTCTTCGCGGATGACTAAGTTGAAGCTCTTGAAATGTAGAATTAAGGTAAGAAATAAAATTTGCTGTGTTATAGTTTTCTTTTTTTTTTTTGTATTCAGGGGTTAAAAACAATATAAAAAAATACGAAAATTTTATTATTAAGCCCCCTATGCTGGAAGCTTTTCTTTTAGTCCGATTTTCTTCGGGGATGACTCAAATTGAAGATCTTGGCATGTAGAATTGAGATAACAAATAAAATTTATCTGTTATAGTTTCCTTTTTTTTTATATAAGTGGTTTCAAAAAAAGTAAAATAAGGAAAAAATAAATATTTAGACCCCTACGCTGGGATATTTTCTTTTAGTCTGATATTCTTTGTGGATGTCTCAAATCAAAGCATGTAGAATTCAGATAGAAAGTAACATTTGTCATGTTATGGTTTTCTTTTTTTTTTTCATCGGTGCTTAAAAACTAAGGAAAGTTCGGTGGCTTAGACCTCTCTAGTAAAAGCTTTTAAAACTTTTATTTTGATTTCCTTCGGGGATGGCTCGAATTAAAGTATGTAGTATCGAGATAAAAAATAAAATTCGCTCTGTTACATTTTTCATTTTTTATTTTAGAGGTTAGAAAATAAGAAACATGAGGAAAATTTAGCTGATATCTTGTTTATATTTTGAACGTGTAAGAAAAAAAAAAAGATTCCATGAAAATTGTGTAAAATTTTATTAGTTCCAATCTGTTTCAGGTAGCTTAATATCTTGGCAATAGTTAGAGCCAACTGAGCAAAAATGTTGTTCATTCAACCAAAATCTTTTCTTAAATCAACCAAATGCAGTCAACAAAACGATTATGTTGAATGAAGAAAATTTTTGTCCGGCTGTACTTTGCGACATCTCACATTTTGTTCAAAATAAAAAGTTTAAAATTAAATAACCATAACGTATTATTATCGTGTACATTGTATAACCTTCATAATTAGGCAATTTCATATTTATACACTTTTTAATCGATAAATTATAGATTGACGAGTAACATATAATTCGGCAATTTATAATTTATCAATTATAAACAAAGTTCTCAGAACTGAAATAAATGATAAAAAAATATTTAAAAAATTCAACAATATTTGACTGATGTGGAAGACTTACAGAATAGAAACTCTAAATCTCTGTAAAATAAAAGACATTTTCAATTTTCATATCGGAAGCTTCTGTAGTTCGAAACTTAATCATTTAAAATAATAAGTTCTTCAGAATTGAATAATTTTTTATTTTACAATTAAAATTAAAATGATTGAATATTAAGAATTCTAATTGAAAAATTGTTTCAAGTTACTTTATTTCTTCAAACTTCAAATGTATATCATTTTTTAACGATACAAAATTGATAAGTCCCGTTAATTTTTGGGACAATTTAAATATAAATTACAACTTGAAAATGCATAGAATTTCAGTCGAAGCGAAATTTAAACGGTTAAAATGTCTTTAATTTATTTTTGATAACCAAGGCTTTAAGCCTTTGATTTAAAAAATACGTCTTCTTGAACGCTTTTGAAGTAATGGATTTTAAATTTGCATATTTTAGTAATAAAAAATGAAGAAATTTCATAATATACCATTTTTCGAATAATCTCTTAACTGCAGCATTTTTCATCACATGTAATTACAATTTTTGTTTATGGTAACCTGGCAAAATCGAAACTTGATTATAAATTTAAAACCCAAAATTTAACATTGATACCACTACAATTTCTTTGTAAAAATATTCTCCTAAATTTCCCTTATATATTATGAATTATATCAACCATCTCATCCAATGATGCCAAGATATAACTGCGTATGAAATCGAAGGGAAAATTGGAATTTGTCGTACCCTTCACTGTGATATAAAAAAATGAGAATCTGAAAACTGAATATAAATTCGAAAATATGGAACAAGATCGAATCGTAGAATTGATAGAAAGTCGATATTGAAAGAGTTCTTGTAGATTCAAATGCCACCCGCCCGATTCTCACCACCCTCTGCTCAGCAGGAGGCAAGGAAGAAGGGTGCTGTGGATGGGGGGATAAAACGGGTCCCTCTGTTTGATCCGCAAACACTGTAATTACCTAGAATATTATATTAGGTACGCCGACGTGAATCGGGGCGACGGTGGTACAGAAATAGGGTGGCGGAAAATTCACCCCCTATCCCTAACAATCTTCTGGGACACAAAGTATAGTAAAATAATCATTTATTTCGCTTTAGGAATTCCTGCCAATGACAAGTATATACGCCTTCAAATCTAGATCGTTTGATTAGAAACTTTTTTATTTAATCGTTTTTAAATTTATAACAATTTAGCATTTTAAAAACATTTTAATTTACAAGTGGAAAAATGTCACCGGTATCTGAATTATAAATTATTTCAATTTAAACAAATTTTTAAATGTTGTGACCAGAATACTTGCACATAACTATAAATAATAATCTTCACATTAAGTCTGTCTGTTTTGTCTTTTTAAATTGTATAATTTTATCTCTAATACCTCCAAGCCTTATCAAAATCCCATTAACGGTTCCAGAAATGTCAATAATTAATCAAAAATCCAGCCCAAGAATCCAATATGGCATAACTCCTATATAATTTTGTAAATTTTCAGAAATCCTTTGGATCTAAAATGTATTTTATTTATAGCTCTATAATTTTACCAAGTTTTATTAAAGTTAAGATCACTTTCAGATCCAATTGCAATATTCAAAAAATCAATGCTGTCATTTTTACGGTTTACAATTAAATAATTTTTTATTGGAAATCTATAAAATTGGATAAATCTCAATTGTAAATCTTCAAAATTGAAATTCGAAAAAAGCATGCAAAATTGCATTATTTTCTATCATATAAATTAAATATTGAAGAGTCTGCAATTGCAAATATTCAGAATTGAAGAATTTTAAATTACAAATTGTTAAAATTGAAGAATTTCCAAATATAAAACTTGGGAATTGAACTAATCAAGCAAAAAAAAAACCAGTGTTTGACACGTTACCAGTCAAAAGTAACCTGTCAACATTACCGTTACTTCTTAAAAATTGTAACGCGTCACCGTTACGAATAAGCAGAATAAATCGAGAAATTTTTTTTTCAAAATATTATCATTTTATGAAAATGACTGAAACGAACCATTACTTTCGCTAAGCGTATTTGCCCATTTCTTACAAAAGAACTGAAATGTATGTTTGCTTGTTTCTTTATTAAGCATTGATCAAACGATTAAAAGCCTTTTTAGGTTTGGAAAAAGTATTGTAAATAATTGATTTAATTACTTTCTCGATTTGGCCTCTTTTATTGATTTGCGATTAGTAACTAAGTTTTGTAAACATATTTTAAAATTGGATTAAGACACATGCAAATAATGAAAAAATTTAACAATAATATTTTTTTATCAGTTTTTGAATGTATATTATTTTAAAAATCCCAAGATATACTCCGATTTTTCAAAATAATTTCTGTTTTTTCTTCTTGTCCAAAAGAACGTTTTCACACTATTAGAATATTTTAGTAAATAAAGATTTGTTTTTTTTTTCTTCACATTTGGTTGTCTTACTGTACGTACGTTACTTTACATTGCATTTATCAGAAAATTGTAACGCGTTAACGTTTCCGTTAATTTTTAAAATAAATAACACGTTACCGCTACCATTTCTTAAAAACTGTAACGTTGCAAGTAACGCAATCACTGTCAATCACTGAAGAAAACATATTCAGAATTACATACCTTTAAATAATAAATATTGAATAATTTGCAATTCTAATTGTAAATCTTTAAAATTGAAGAGCTTTTCATTTCGTCAAATTAAAATTAGAAATTTTGCAATTTAAAATTATTTAAATTTTAAGTTATATAATTACAAATTCTGTAATTTCAATGCTTTACATTTAAAATTACTTCGATTTGGAAGATTTAGAATAGAAAACCTAACTTTTGATTTCAAAACCATCAAAATCATCGAAATTAAGGAATTTGTATTGATACATCTTTCAAATTAAAAAGCTTTAAAATGTAAATCTGCAAAATTGAAGACTTTTCAATTGTAGGTCTTCATATAATTGTACTATTAAAAAAGTGTTCAAAATTACGTAGATTTGAAAGATAAATACTGAAAATTGAATAATTTGTAATTATATATTTTTTTTAATTAAGAATTTTCAATTCCAGTTCTTCAAAATGGCAGGTTTTTATAATGTAAATCTTTAAACTTGCAAATTTTTTAATTTGGACAATTTAAAATTGAAATTTTTCAGTTTTACAATAAAAATTATGTAAATTTTAAGTCTTATAATTGCAAGTTCTGAAATTTTGATGCTTTACATTTTAAATTTCTTCAACTGAGAAGATTTAGAATTGAAAACTTGACTTTTGATTTCTAAAATCATCAAAATTATCCAAATTTAAGCATTGTTATTCATAAATCTTTAATTTTAAAGAGATTTCAATTGTGAATTTGCAAAATTTAAGAATTTCAAATTAAAAATCGTGAAAATAGAAGAATTTTCAATTGTAAATCTTCATAAAAAGAGTTTATAATTTTTTAAATTTGCAATTAAAAATTATGCAAGTCTTAAGTTTTACTATTAAAACAGCTGTAATTTTGATGATTTATATTCGAAATTTCATCAATTTAAAAACTTTAGAATTGAAAACTTGATTTTTGATCTTCAAAATCATTCAAATTTAGGAATTTTCAATCAAACGTACTTATATTATAATTATTATTATAATATATATCATAAAATAATAATAATTATTATTATATGTAATTATAGCGCTCAACCCGCTAATTTTGCTAGTAAATAAATAAATAAATATGAGAAGAATTTTTTGTTTAATTTTAAGCAATATTCGTTCCTTGATTGCAAATTATTGAAGCGCAACCTGTTTATGAATTAATCTCCTTAAGTCCATGGTATCAATTGCGCTTGAGCATAGCATATAGTATATATGAGTATAAAGATGACAAAATTAAGTAACCGCAGAAACAATTGGAAAATCAGCATTAAAAATTTCGTAAGTGATTATAAAACATCAACTCCTTGATTGCAAAGAAAAAGGAGTTCCGTGAAGTTGATATGATCACAAATTAATTAGGAAGAATAAGAGATCCAGAATTATTCATATTTACATTTCACTTCATCCTTGAGGATCGAGACAAACTTGCAATCAGTAGGAAGATATTCTTGAGTAGATTCTTCTGAAGAAATCAGAGTAATTGACACTTTTTCACATCCCATTATATTTACATTCCGTCGGACTAAATTATGAATTGTGATTAATAACAATTCTCATTCCTAACGTAAATTAAAAAAATTAAAACTAGTTTTAAGTATTCTAGGGATAATAATTATTATAAATTTTAATATTTTCTAAGGATCAGACTAAAATAGAATACGAAATTTTAAGTAAATATTTCTATCAAACTGATTATTTACATAGGTATTAAAATAAGTTTAAAAGTTAAAATCTTGTTTTGAAACATAATAGTCCAAAATCGATTTCAAGTTAAGAATATTTCGACATTTATTTTAAATTCATTTGTGTCCGCTTGAACACATGGAATTGTTTGAGGCTTCTCGCTCGATCACCGAAGTTAAGCAAAGTGTTGTCTATGCTATACTCGGATGGAGGCCCCGTCGTCTTATAAAATTGTCAAATTTTCAAGTAAATTATCGTTTCTTCCACTAAAGGGGACAAACTTAAGTTTCTTGAATCAAGAACTATAATTTTTTTTACATTAAATTGTAGTACGTAATACCACAGCATATACATTTTTCGATAATTCCCAAATTTTCAGTGTTTTCGATCGTTGATATTTAAAATACATCAGTTTTTTTAATCCGCATATATATTTTTAAAAGATTGTCGGACTTTATACATTGCTTGCCAATATTTGTCAGCGCTACCAAATTATAATATTCCATTTGTGAGTATTCTTATGATGAATGCAAATATTGAAATTTAAAATTCCTTTGAATATTTAAATAGAATATTGCACAAACTCTTTTTACAATCACTGGTAATAAAAACAAAACCATTTAAGTTTACACTCCAGGTTTCACAATTTCAAAAGCCATAACTATAAAGGCTTTAATCTAACGGTTCTTTGTTCGTGATACGTGAATCAGTCCTTTGATTGGATCGTCCGTACCCACTCAGGTGAGTGAAGTACCTAGCAATGGAAGTTTTTTTGTATGACAGGTAGCGAGAGGGAGATTGTAGGGGGGAGAGATTGGAAAAATATGAATAAACGAGAGGAGATTGTGGACGAGAGGAAAAGTGGGGAAATTGTGAGGGATGAGTGAATAGGATGAGAGACTATGGGAAATGTAAGAGTGGCTGGCAAATCAATTACGAGATGTAGTACTTTCGTAACTCGTTACACATACCTGATAGGAGTGTAAAATAGACTAAGATCCTCAAGCCTAATAGGAATACTCACTTTATATTTACCTGTTTATAAATTGAAAGAAAAAAGTTCAGAGCAACTATTTTTACTCTCATATTAACAGGGTGTCTAGCGTTTCTTTAAAAAAAAGCAAGGACTTTTCCAGGTTTTCCAGGACAAAAAACTTAATTTTTCCAGGTACCTTTTTTTACCGTGAAAAAATACTTTTCACGAAATATAGTACAATTTGTAGGGCTAGTTGTCCAGTAGAACTAGAAAACAGTTTCATATGCGAAATTTCATTTACAGCCTCAAACTCTGATTTCATGGTAAAGTATCAAAATATTCCAAAAATTCGAAACCAATAATTTTTTTCTGTTGATATAATCAAAGTGAGTTGAATTCCGCGCGTAATGAACTTTTTTTTAATAGAATTAGTTGAAATTGACTGAGTTATCGAATTTTAAGGTAATTTACGTTTTGTTTTCAATAAAATAATTAAATTTTCAAGGTAAGAAATGAATTTTCAACCAAAATCATTAATTTTCTACCAAAAAAGACGAATTTTCAACGAAATACATGCATTTTTAATCAAATACTTCAATTTCCAAATAAAAAAAGATAAATCTTTGACCAAATAGTTAAATTTCAAAATAAAAAAGAGCAATTTTCAACCAAAAATGGAAAAGTAAACTATCTGGTCTAAAAAATGAACTTAATTTGTTTAATTTTCAACAAAAAAATTGAATTATATCAATCCAGAATGTCGAATTTCCAAATAGACCAATGTTCAACAAAATAGTTGAATTTCCTACTTACAAAAATAAATTTTCAACCAAATATTCGAATTTTGAAGCAAAGAAATCAAACATTAACCAAAACAGTGGATTTTCCAACAAATACATGAATTTTCAGCGCAAAATATGAATTTTCAACAAAATAGTTAAATTTTCAGCCAGAGTTGAATTGTCAACAAAATATGTGAGCTTTTAACCAAATAGTTAAATTTTCAACTTACAAAGATGAATTTTCAATGAAAACGTCGAATTTTCAACAAAATACATCAATTTTATATTCATATTATACACAAAATTAGTCATGCTATGATTTTTATTCATGTAAATGGTTTTTTTTTTCAAGGAAATAAAAATTCCAGGGCCATGAGCCAAATTCAAGGACTTTTCCAGGTTTTTTCCAGGTAGATAAAAATTCAAAGATTTTTCCAGGTTTTCAAGGATTTCCAGAACGCTAGACACCCTGATATTAGGCAAATTTAGACGAAGAATTAAAAAATGTTAAGCAAAATGTTGCTAATTCGTTGAAAACCTTTAAAACCGCTGCAAAGTAGTGTAGGAGCGTTCATTATATGGTTAATCTTTAATTGTAATCATTTCATTAAACAGTGTGCTGCAGAGTGGGTCGAAAAACCACATTTTTTGAAACTTGAAATTTAATAGTGCGGAAAAGTTGCCTTTTAGGAGAACAAATGAGGGCCAAAAAAGGATTTGGAAATGGATCATTATTTGCATCACTGTTTTTCTTAGTTAAAAATAATATAAAATTATAAATTTAAAAAAATGGTTATGCTAGAACTATTTGAAAATGCGCAAAAAACACGTTTTTGGATTAAGTTAATTAAACATTTTTTTCAATAAAATAAGAAGTTCAGTGCCTTGAATTTCTTCATGTGGGATCAAAGAAATATGTCATTATACTGTTATTACACAACATAATTTTTTATAAATCTGCAAGGTGCAAAAATCTCTAAAAAAAATTTGCCATCAATATAACTACATTTTTCTACAGTTTAAACTGAAGAAAAAAAATTCCTCATCATCTTTGGCCCATAGAAAATTGGTCAGAAATGGAAACATTGGAAAAGGCAACTTTTACGCACTATTACGTTTCGAGTTTTGAAAAATGGGGTTTTCAGAACGACCCTACTGTGCTGTGTAGTTATAAAAAAATAAGACTTCAACAAGAATCGGGCTGAACTATTTTCTATGATGATGAGAAAAGTTTTCTGTTATAAAGTTATAAAATGTATGTTGGTACTAGAAGTTATATTTCCTGCAGTTGTTTTTTCGTTTGCGAATATGAAAAACACGAAGGAATTTCTCATTCTTCGTGATGACAAATTGAAAAATTTTAATTTCAATATCTCTATTAATTTCCAAGATTTTACATTGATTTTTATGTTACAGATAATTTCCGGAAAGTTAATTCTTTAAAAAATAATTGAGTCAGTGGGACCGAAAAGGGGATTTCGGATTGTATAATGAGTCTGACAGAATAGAAAAGAGGATTTCGGATTGTGAAAAGAGACTGAGGGGAAGAAAAAGAAGATTTTGGATTGTAAAAGGTGTCTGAGGCGATTAAAAAGGGGATTCCGCCTACGCTTTTTTATTATTTATAGTTTATTTATTATTGTTTATTAAATTTGATACTTAAAATATTGGTGTATTTCAAACATAGAGAATTTTTCTCTATTAAACGTTAAACAAATCGAAAAATTGGCATATATCATAATTGTATTTAGTCATACAGGCCTGTTAAATAAATCATTAGATTTCTATCCCCATAACAAATTATTGCTATTTTTCCAAAATTAAAAAAGTGTTTCTCATAAAAATGTTAGAAACATACGCAAAACTGTGAATATCATAACTTAATTTGGTCATATAGTGGTTTTAAATTCATTAATCAATTCATCTTGTCAGAATCAAAAAGTTTGGTACATATTATTATGCCATATTCCTAATATTCCAAAAGAATATAACTTATAAACGTAAACTTAAAAACTTCAAAAATCCTTGAAGATAAAAATGTTTGTATGGAGATAGCTATACATATTCTATCAAATAATATCAAGTAATAGCCACGCCGTGTTTGAAAACATTTAGCTAACACGATCTGGTAGTACTACCAATACTGTGATGAAAATTCTAAAATATTTCGAATTTTTTAAATTTATTTTTTATCATTCTCACGATAATTAATTAAGCAACCTTAACCTTTTCTTAAAGGATATATTTAATTAAAATCTATGTATACCTTTTTTTCTTAATCATAATCAGAGTTGAAAAAAATGCAAATCATGAAAAGATTATTGTTGACACACACACACACAGATTTTTTTAAATCCTCATTATTAGACTCCTGAGGTGAAGATATGTTAAAAAATGAAATTTAAAATTTTTGATGGTATCAAACCTTCCTCTATAGGAAAACAATAAAGGAAATACGTATACTTTTCAAATTAATTCATCTGAATCGGTCCTTCAATGGAATCATTAAGAATTCATAAGCGTCGAGGACAAGTCTATACTTATGTCCCTTTAACCCACCTTATTTGCATAATTAGTACCGCTACGTGATAAACTCTACTTTCGCTCTCTTCTTAATGATATCGTGAACACTATAATTTCCGATTGGTCTGCACAGTTTAGTCAGTTTGAGTGGATTCTAAAACCGAAGATACTTTCGATTTCTTTCCCATATATTAGTTTATGAAATTTTACTCTTCAATTCTGATTTCGAGATACAAACTTATTATTCTGAATTTAAATTATTTAAATTAAACCTCGATATTTTTAAATCACAAAGTTATGAATTTAAGACTTTTGGCCACTGAGTCTAAAATTTCCAACTACTAATTAGGCAAGCAAATATTCCTACTTTAGTAGAAATCTTTCCACTCCAGTAGTCACTTTCATGAAATAAAATTTTCCTCTAATAAATTTCTAATCATAGAAATATTTAGGCTAAATATTTGAATTCATTAACCACATTATGACATTTCAAATTCCCTTTTCTAAATGAAAACACGTTCTTATTCGTGCAGGGCATTCTTGGAAAGTTTTCGTAAGTTTCACGGATAACCATGAAAATTGTATAATGTGTATAAAGCTGAAATTTTTAATTAATTACGAATATTAACAGTCATTAAAACTCGATGCAATTGATAAATTGTTGAATGTCGTTTATCTTTAATTTCGAGCGACAAAGTGGTCGTTCGGCATAAACTTTGTTATTCTTGGCACACTGTCGAGGGTTCGACACCCATCACTCATGGAATTTTCTCAACTGTTTTTAATTATAAGTAAACACGTTCATAACTATATAGGTGTAGCTTCTACCTTTTCTTAATCATGTTAGTTGTGCAATGTGCATTGTTGAGTTTAATTTTTTTGTCTTCAATTAATTTGTAATAAATAATACGAATGACAGGTATAATTTTATAAATCTTTCGGTTTCCAAAATAGCTGAAAATATTTTATCTTAGGAATAATATAATGATGGAACAGACTTTCAAATAATTTTTAAACTCTTCAACTAACAAGTAAACTCTTTTCATAATTATAATCATTTTTAACTCGACAAAAAATGGTTTACATAATCTTCATATTTATTTAATTAAAATTATATAAATTATTCTTAACGTTTTAGTACCAGTAATGGTAACAAAATTAGTACATGCTTATTTGAAGCCGCATTTCATAAAATTTCAAAGACGTGAAATAAAAAATAAAATTGCGATTAGTTTTGAAAACTAATTGGAATGATATGAATGATTTATATAATTTTAATTAAATAAATTTTACTAAGCCCAAACTAGGTCGTAAATCTCACCTACACAATCTTGAAATATTATTTAGCAGTTTCTTTTCGTAAATTTGACAAGGAAAATGTTTCCTTTATGATTGAAAAATAAACTATTTAGTTGAACATTTACGTATTTTGTAGACAATTCGTCTTTTTTGTAGTAAATTTATCTTCTTGGTCAAAAAATCATCGTTTTTGTTGAAAATTAAACTACCTGGTTGAATGTTGAACTCTTTTGTTCAAATTTTTTTTCAAACTACAGCATTTTAGTTGAAAATTACTTTCTTTCATTGAATATTTAACTATTTTGCATAATTTTTTATTTAGAGTAGGTAAGAATCCAGATGTAAAGAATACGACAGGTGGAATAGGCCTTCAAACTCAACTGTCCAGGAACCGGCTAAACTCAGGAGGTGGTTTTCTACAGTTTTCCTTTCCCCTAGCCAAACGTCCAGGCAAATACGAGTACTTTTAATAAAGTCGGATGCAGCCGCGGGTTATCACTGGTTATGATTAAATTCATACAGTGAATCTAATCCCACCTTAGTAAAAGAAAAATTTTCACAGGCCCATACCCAGTAAAGTGGAGTCGTCTGGCGGTATGTGTACTCATGCTAAAGGACTTATGATAATAACTATTTAATTCTTTATTGAAAAGTGACATTTTGAATTGAAAATTGACCTTTTTAGTCAAAAATTCAACTATTTGGTTGAAAATCCATATTTTTAGTTGAAAATTTGTCTTTTTTTATTGCATTCTACTGTTTTTTATTTCAAACGCAAACCTTTTTTATTGAAATATCAACTATTCATGTTTCGTTAAGAATTTATCTTTTTTGGATGAAAAATCAACTACTTGATTTAACTTTGAACTACTTTGTAACCATTTTTTTTACTTGAAAATACATCATTTTACTTTAAAATTCAACTATTTGGGTGTGAATGAACTTTTTGCTTGAAAATTCATACTTTCGGGTAGAAAATTAAACTGTTTTTTAAAAAATTCATATTTTTTGATTAAAAATTAAATAAGTTGGTAGAAAATGCAACTATTTAGTTGGAAATCAACTGTTTGAAAATTGTTTTTTTTTAACTGAAAATTTAAAGATTTTATTGTTAATTTTGTTAAAAAATTGTATTTTGGTCGTAATTTAATCTGCTTCGTTAGAAATTCATCTTTGCAGCTTGAAATTCAGCTCTTGGGTAAAAAATTTAACTATTTTGTTGAAAGTTTAATTATTTTGTTAAAAATTCAACTATTTTTTCAAATTTACCTTTTTGAATCGAAATTTCAACTTGAATTTTAATCTTTTTTGTTTAAGAATTCGACCATTTAGTTGAAAATGCATATTATTATGTTGGCAATTTAAATGTTTGGTTGAAAATTTTATTATTTTGTTGAAAATTCAAATTCTTTGTTAAGGTAATCTTTTTTGGTCGAAAATTTGTATCTGCATTGTTATAAAGTCGTTCTTTTCGGATTAAAAATTCATCTTTTGTGGTGGAAAATCATTTTTCTTGGTTAAAAATGAACTTTCTTGTTGAGAATTCAAATTTCTTCGCAAAAATTCGTTTTTCGACATAAACATTTTAATATTTGGTTCAAAGTTCAACTATTTTGTTGAAAATTTGTCTTCTAAGGTTGATGTTTCGAACTGAAATCTTAGGAATTCCAAATGTATCATATTGAACATTATCAACTTAAATTTTATTTAGAAGAATTTATTCACCTATTATTTCCCTATTTTGTGATAAATCACCCTATTTCCCCTGTTGCGAAAACATTTTGGTCTGTGAATTTTTCTATTCGAATATTTTTGATTATTCTTGATTCATTACCTGAAAATCCGCGTTTGACCAGCGGCTACGTTACTTTCGGGTAGTTCATGGAGAACTGTGTTTCATCTAAGGAGGAGGGAAATTAAAAAAAATCGTTTCTTGGTTAATTTTTATTCTTTTTTGGAAAAATCTTTAAGAAAGGAAGAAGTAAAATGTCTTGCTTTATGACATTTAAGGTCAAAGGGCGTTAGTGAGATCGATTCGACACAGGCCATGGTCACCTCGATCCGCATATACACAAACTACCTACAGACCTATCGTCCGGTCCCTCCTCTTCTCCTTGTCCTACACAGAAATCGATCGACGACCCTCTTTGGCCATCTTCCTCAAGAACTTTCACACCTTACCCGCAGGGAGAACAAAAATATTCCAACTTCCTTCTGCCCTCGAATCCAGTAATCGACCAACCATCTATTACGAAAATAAACGCTAGAAAGCTCTTCCCATTTCACAACAACAATCTTTCCAACTTCTTAGACTACTCTCTGACATTTAAAAGTAATTATACAGATTCGAATGTTTTGGAATTTCTGGTTTCCAGTTCAGCATTTGCCAAAAGGTAGAAAAAAATATACAATTTTGGGCACGTTTAAAAAATACGTCACGCTATTTTGAAAACTTCTTCCACCCAAGAATGATGTCACAAATACGGGGGAGGAGGGGGGGGGGGGCGCTTTGAAGTGAAAATATTTCTCTGATTTAATTTGATAAACACCTGAAATAAAACACAAAAAATACAAACATAATATTTTAACAGACTTAACAGTATTTTCAATAAATTAGTTAAATTTGCAACAAAATAGTTAAATTTTTTCCATGTGGTTGAATTTTCAACCTACAAAGATGAATTTTTAACCAAATGGTTGAACTTTTTATAAGCAGGATAAAACTTTAACGAAAAAAAGTTTCATTTTCAACCAATTGTTAAATTTTTAGGCCAAAAGACGAACTTTTTAGAAGACATTTGAATTTCTAATCCAAAAGGCCGAATTATCCATAAAATAACAAATGTTCATCAAAACAGTTGAATTTTCTACAAAAGACTTAAATTTTCACCAAATAGGTGAATCTTTTGTAAAAGAATTAACTTTTCTGTACAAATATATTTGAATTTTTAACTAAAATGATATCTTCAGCAAAAAATTAATTTTTAACGAACAAGTTCAACTTTCATCTCAGTAGTTGAATTTTCAATAAAAAAGCCTAAGTCTCAAATTTAACCAAAAAGATGAATTCTCGAGGAAAAATGTAATAGTTAATATTTAAACCAAAAAAAAATTTGATTTTAAGTAAAAAATCAGTTGAGTTCAACAAAAAAGACGGATTTTCAATAAAATAGTTGAATCCTTAGACAAAACAGATAAATTTTTCACCAAACAGATAAATGTTGAAACAAACAGTTGCATTTTTAACCTTAAAAAGATAAAATTTCTACCAAAAGAGAGATGAATTTTCTGGAAAAGAGTTGATTTTTCAACCACGAAAGATTTTTCAGTCAAAAGAAGAAAAAATTCAACCAAATTGTTGAATTTTTTAAACAAAGAGGCAAATTCTCTAGAAAAAGTTGTGTTTTTAACGGAAAATATGAATTTTCAACTAAAACGTCAAATTTCAAATGAACTATTGAATTTTAAACTAAAACGATCAATTTTTGACCAAATATGGAATAGTTAAATTTGCAGTGTAAACAATTGATTTTAAACAAACAAAGAAACGAATTTACAACCAAATAGTTCAATCTTCAACCAAATAAATTTTAAAAAATTTTAATTTTCAACAAAACAAATTTTTTTTAAAAGCAGTTAAGTCTTCAACCAAGAAAATAAATATTTAACAAAGCAGTTCAACGTTAAACCAAGTAGTTGAATTTTCAATGAAAAAATAGGAATTCACAATGAAAAATGTAATAGTTGAATTTTCAACAAAAAGCTACCAATTATAGGTCAAAAATGAGTTAAATTTTCAGAAAAGAAAAA